>WEDG01000568.1:0-91480 GCA_017591395.1 Schistocephalus solidus
TTAGAAGCCTTGACCCGCTATGGCTTCGTAGATTACAGAAGGGACTATTTTAACTGTTTAAACTACTAAACAGTCGTACATTTAACCCCCTTACATCTCTGAGGCACCTCGACCACTCTCGGCGCACCAGTCATCGAGATGTTTTTTTTATTTCTTCCTTTGGCACGCACAGTTAGATACCGACAGTTTTTTCGGTAAACGCTATAGCAATCTGGAATAAGCTACCTAGAAGTATCAAAATTCAGCAAAGCTATCCCTTGTTTACGCGAACTGTCACTAGTTTTTCTACATTCAGGACACCTTCCAAAACTTTTTGGGTGCTGACTCTGTTGAAGCTCTCTTCAGTTCTGATGGCGTTCACGGACTCTGAATCCTGTGCCGGTCCTCATGCTGAGGGGAAAAATTACTGGCGCTGCAGGCCTCAATCGGCTTATTTCTCAGTCGACAGCGAACAGCCGCTCGCCGACATACCTGCTGGTGCAGAATACCGGATCCATAACACTGAAATGGAGAGGTTCTTCACCGGGCACCTGTGTTAACGCGTCCCTGTCCAGATCTTTAATTACTCAATAAGCTGCAGTTTTTTCTCCTAAAAACACATGAAACAACGATCAGGAGTTTTTTTCACTGTCAGCTTGACCCTCTACTATATATATATATATATATATATATATATATATATATATATATATATATTGACCTTGCCTGTAAACTGGCAATCAATAAATAAAATAAAATAAATAGTTAATGAATTTCCGAGTGGGAACCAGACGTAAAGAATTTGGTAAGGGGACTACGAAGTCATAAAGCTTCTAACTTACCTATCAGTCTCCTATGAGGATTCTTTATCGAAGGCCTTGCTAAGATCAAAATGAAAAATGACAACAGAAATATGATCTTTACGGAGGGATTTTAAAAGATTAAGAAAAGGCAGGTGACATGTTTCAGAAGAGCGGTCGGTAACGAAGCCATGTTGGGAAGCGCTAAGAAGTTGATTGGTTAAGCAATAATCTGTAATTTGTAGGGCAATTAGTTTTCAAAATGCTAAGCAAGAGAAGGTGTGTTATGAACACCACGATAATTGTGAGTATCCGTGCGTTAGCCAGATTTAAAGACTGAAGTAATAATAGAGGTTTTCCAATAATCACGAAAGAAACCATTCTCGAGGAAATCTGAGAACTATTTGATCAGCAAAGGGGAAAATCACTTAGCGTTTTAATAAGGGAATGTGGTTTGTTGTCGGTTCCAACTGAGTGTTATTGTTTAAGTTGGCTTACCTGTTTCTGAATATTTTTAGGAACGAAATCAATGTTCATGTGCAACTAATGAGATGTCAGGAGAATCGAAGGGATGGGACTGGTTTCAAGTGTAAGATTCAATTCAATTCAATTTATTGAGGGATATAGGCATGGGCCTTTGAGTACCCTATTTGTAACGTAAACTTAAGTGCGCTATACAGAGAAACCATGTGGGTTGCAAAGGTACAAAAGGCGGTCATAAAATATGACAAGTGGTGCACGACTCTCGAGGGTTCAGATAAATTCCTCATCGCTCAGGCTCCTTTTGGAACATAAAACTGTCAAGGTTCCTTTTAAGCTTTCCAGCGATGGTGATATCACAACGTCTTCAGGGAGGGCATTCCATGGTTTAACCACTCTGACAGAGAAGGAGAACTTGCGCACATCCAGTCTCGCCTGCTGGACACGCAGTTTTAATGGGTGACCTCGGAGGTGGTTCGTGGCGGCAAATTCAAAGAAGTCCGAGAATTTCAGGCAACAATCCAACCCCTTAACAATGCGGAATGTCTGCAGGAGTTCACCACAAATTTGCCTATAACTCAAAAGGAACAGATTAAGATTCATTAAGCGGGTTGGATATAAATAAAAAATAAATAAATTGTATATTTAAGGCCCAGAGGGCCCCATCATTACAAACTTAGTACCATGGTTTAAATAAATACAAAGTGGATAATTGCTGCACTATGTGAGCATCCATATGAACAGCAGAAATGAGTAGTATGGTAAACATATCCGATTCAAAAAGATTTGCCATTTTTAAAACAAAAGTCAACAATCGTTGGCATATACGGTGAACTCGAAAAGAAGCAGTAAAAAACTCCTAGGGTTAAATCGGAGGCGGAGTTCGGCGAGCCGCCAATTTAAAAAAAATAGGAGAAAAAAACTGCTTCACTAAAAAATTAATAGCTAAATGCAATGGGAGAGTATTGTGATGTTGCTGACTGCGTATGAGGGTTCGGGACGCTCCTTGTCGGGTGAGAGGTAATATAGCAGTCAGAGCTACTGTTTATAAACACCAGTGGAGGTGAGAGAGGACGAACTCATCGTAGACAACATGGTTGAAACGAAGAGGGGACAGTAGAGGTCACGAGATCAACATCGAGATGCGACCTTGCTGACTGTATAGTCCATCACCAAAGAGGCGAAACCATCAGAACCCACCTCGATCATCAACAGAAACTGGAGACTATCGTCAGGGTTGCAAATTTGGAGGTAAGTATGAAGGTTGTCAAGAGTTGGCAATGCTAGTTTAAAAGGAGGGGAAGAAAAAGTGAATGTAAAGATTGACTCTGCAGAGGATGATGGAAAATATAATAAGAGACCCATGTAATATCAAGGGAGCTGCCTCAAATACCAGGAGGACCCTTTTCAAAATCCAAAAGGCGAGTTTGGGAAAGAAACAGATAATAAGGACTTTATATCTTTCGAAGTTAAATGTTTGCGTAATTTGGTTTTGAAAATAGCTAATGAAGACGACAACCTAATTTGCAGTGGAAGATTATTCCATATGAAAGCATATTTGGAGGCAAAAAACTGAGACCGGTTGGTTGTGGAGCTAAGGGGTGGTGAAATGATCATGGAGGAATTACGAGTGGCATAGGGTCGATTTATCGGAGTGAGAGCGTTAATTCGTGGGAGATTTGGGCTAGAGTTAACGCGAAACAGGAAGCAGAGACCGGCTTCGAGTCTTCTAACCCACAGAAATTTAATGTTTGCTAACTGGCATCTATCCGTATAGGAGATACTGGATCCAGGAAGAGAAAATAGTCTTCGAGTAAAGACCCTCTGAACTTTTTCAATCTAACTGTGGTCAGAGGCGTTCATCAGCCCAAATAGGGGACAGCAGTATTCGAGGATAGGAATAACAAACATGCGGTATAGGTTTAACTTTATTTCCGGAAGGAAGAAATTATGTGACATAAAACCACATATCTGTGCAGCCTTTGCAGAAATTCGATCTGCATGAGGTGATAATGCTAGCTTATTCGTGTAACTTAGACCTAAGTCTTTTATGGTTGATCGTTCTAAAAGTGTACTATTTTTGAAATACTAGGGGTCTAGGAAGCTTGGCGGGGCCAAAACACATGAAACTGCTCTTGGATGGAGAAAATTCCATCTGCCAAGTACAGCTCCAACGTGAGAGCATAAGTAGATCAGTGTTGATTTTGTAAACGCAACTATTAGCAGTGTCTTTAGAAAATGAATAAATGCACTTGAGATCGTCAGCGTAAACGAAATTTTGTGAATTTGTGAGTAAAGTTGAAATTTCGTTTAATGTACAGAATGAAGAGAAGGGGACCTAGAACGGTGCCTTGAAAAACGCCACTCGTGATCGGTTGAGGCGTCGAATAGCTATTACCTACTAGGACCTTCTGGCTGCGGTTAGACAAGTAGGAACCAATGAAGTCAAGGAGAGGAGGCCGGATGCCGAGGGCTTCCAGTTTCACTAGAAGACGTCTGTGCGGTACCTTGTCAAAGGCTTTGCTCAGGTCAAAGTAGATCACAACCACTGACTGTTGCTCGTTACGAAGGGAAGTGACGAGGTTAAGAAAAGCTAAGTGACACACTTCGCATGATCTCCCAGGTAGAAAACCATATTGTGAGTCGCTTAAGAGCTTATTTTCTTGGCAAAAGTCGAGAATTTGATTAAAAATAATTTTTTCTCAAGAAGTTTTGCTAGAGCCGGTGTTTTGTGAACGCCTCGATAATTATTTACGTCCGAACGAGATCCCGACTTGAAGACAGGAAGAATAATAGATGTCTTCCATGAGTCAGGAAAGAATCCGTTTGAAAGATAAACTGAGAATACATGGCTAAGCAATCGGGGAAAGCTCGGCACTCTCTTAATAACTGAGTTTGGAATACCGTCAGTTCCCGAAGAGTGCGAGTTTTTCAGACGAATTATTTGCTTACGAATAAGTTCTAAGTGAGAAATCAATAGTGGTGATAACATTCAATGAGGATGCCTGAAACGTCGGAACCGGTTCAGATTCCATCGTAAGATGATTTGCAAAGAACGCACTTAACAGTTCTGCCTTGTCAGAGTCTTCCAGAATGAAGTTCTTGTCTTCATTTAGTAATGGAGGAATTTCATAACCTCGTTTAGAAGAGGATCGACGGTGGAACAGTTGAGCAACAGATTTTGCAGAGTTTGGCTCACTGAGTGCGCAAGATTCCCTCTGTCTGTCATGTGCAAGACGAATCTTAGAGGCTTATTCAAAAATCTCTGCGATCCTTAGATGTACAGATAACGAACTAGTATATTGATCTTTCAACTGCTTCTTCAATTTCTTTAGTCGTGGCAAACGAAAGTGAGGAACGGTTGATTCCGAGACGAAGGGCTTGACTATTTTGGTTGGCACAAGCTTCAGGATGTTATTTGAAACGACTGACACGAAGTCACAAAGACTTGCTGCGTCGTTCATGGAGGAGAGATTCTGCCAGTCCAATGAGTCCAAAAAGTTACTAATTAAGCTCATATCTGCGAGGTCAAAAAGCATGATAGGTACGAACGGCACTAACCTTTTCGATGAAACAATCGGAAGGCAACAGTGAATTAGTGTATGGTCACTTTGGAAGAGGTCCTGCTTAAAATCAACGAAGAGGGGAGCAATGTCGTTTGTGAAAATCAGGTCTAAAATATGCTTTTCTCTCGTTGAAGAACGGACAAGCTGGGACCAATTAGAAAAATTAATCGTATCGAGGAAAGGCTGAAATCTGGGAGGACAAACGTTTAAAATCCAGTCAATTTCAGGAAAATTAAAGTCCCCAGCGATTATTTTAATGTTAAAATTGGACTTAGAAATCAATTTAAAAATTTCACAAAGTTTTGCATCATCGGATGATGAATTAGGCGGGTTGTAAATACATTCGAGAATCGCCTTTTGCCTGGACGACAGGATAATGGATGCGAAGCAGTAATTACCAGAGAATGACGTAACATCTAGATCAAACGGGAAGTTCTTAAATGAAGCTTTAATATAGAGAAGACAACCACCACCACGCTTACTAATGCGGTCTTGACGGTAGAGATCATACTGGTCTATGACAAGCAGAGAGTCGGAAATTAAGGGATGGGTCCAAGATTCAGTTACACATAAAACATCGGGCATTAACTCGAAAGCAATGGCTCTCAGTTGGGCCATCTTATTTAAAACAGATCTAGCATTAAGTAATATGACATCTAGCGTAGTTCGAGTATCCAAACTAGGGTAATCTTTTCTTATAAAAAAGGAAGACTTGGTGGTGGGGAAGTAAACTGTAGAGAGGTAGGTGCTGGCGGAAAGTAAAATGGCTGCTGTCTACAATTAGCTAAGCTGTTACTGCTAACTAAATTAGGATTATTGTAGAGAAACATATTTGGGTGGTATCCATTGAGAGGAAGGTTATTTTCTGCGTTAGCGAAAATAGGAGGCCCATAAATAGGATTTTGAGGAATATTGGAATAATATGGGGGGAGAATAAGATTTGAAAACGGAACAAATTGTTTTGGAAAACTGGTACCGTAAGGGGTAGGGTTAAATAATGGGGCAGCCTGAGAAATTGATTGGTTGGGATAATTGCTAAGGAAATTTTGGGTATGTATGGTAGCTGCTGGAGGGTTAGGAGGTTTCCCAACTTTAATAACATTTGTCTTTTTGGAACTTAAGTTTGGAGCATCCTTTGACTTGCCCAGGTTTTGATAAGTTTATTAGATTGGACAGCTGAGACCGGAGTGGATAGCGTGGAATGGGAACGAGGTGGACTTGACCCAGTATTGTTGACTAAGTCAACAGTAGGAATACAAGGAAAACTACGTTGAAACGGAGAAGCAGTCGGTCTTGGCACTTTAGACGGAGTTACTGACATTAAAGGTGGGCTTACGACATGGCTGATAGCTACTGCGTTGGAAATTCCTATTCGCGAGGAAGAAGGCGTAAGTGGATTCGTTGAAAGGAGAGCGGGAGTTGAAGTTAAGGTTTTTGAACCGGGCACTATAGGAGATTGCTGTATCGTCTCGTTATGGTTTGCATAGCCATGACCAGACTTATGGATAATGGATTGAGAGGCCGAAGACCTATGCAAGAGGGGAGACACATTCCTTCGCTCCATCGGTGTAAGATCCCGACAAAGGAAACAATTTTCATCTTCTAGATAACGAGAAATGCGACCTCGTTGTGCAAAAATGGAGTCCACCTCGATTGGTGAAAAACGGGTTACTAATATAGGTGGATTTTTGCTACGTGAGGAGAGGCGTTTGGCTTCCGCTATTTTGTAGTTGAAACCGCACGAGTACAGGAAGTTTACGGCAACGTCAATGGGTCGTCTGTCCCGTGAAACATTTTTTAAAGAAAATTATAATTTCGTTTCTGTCGGTCTGATGTTTCAGTGGCAACCAAATGGACGAGAGAATCCAGACGCTGACATTCCTGAGAGGGAAGAGCAGAGATGTCACCGTCGAATAAGTTTCCCAGTATAGAGAGAACTGATCCAAACTTTAACATAAAATCATTACAGTTTTGTAAAGCAGAGAGATCAAGCTGCTTAGCTTTAACGATTGGTTGCATATGCATATCACTGCTGTGACTACTTGATGCAACCAAGCAACGCTTCGGTGCAATGGCTGAGAGCTTGCGACGAGCCGAGATTTTCGTTCTCATTTTTGCTAGGAGGCTTTAATTTGGTCAAACTTAGGAAAAAGCAGTCGAATTATATTCTGCGACAAATATTTTTTCCAAAATTGTAACTAAGGACCTTTATACGTGCTTGAGAGACTTCTTAGTATAACAGATCCACCTGACTAATAACGAGGTTATATCGGTTGAAAGCGTTGACTATAAAGGGTTACGCCTGTAGAAGAGGACGAGCACCACAGGTATAAGCAGTTGATAGAGTGTTAAAATTGCAAAGTTTTTATCAAAAAATCAGTAAGTAATTAAAGCTTTGGATAAGGAAATTCTGAAAAAATTAGAACTTTCACTTAGCTTTCAAAAACGAGCTGCGCGCCTTGACCTTGACCTTGACGTAGGAGCTTTAAGACGTAGGAGCTTGACGGCAGGGAGCTTTGACTTCTAACCATTTTGGTGGCTTTCCTCTGTACTCTTTCGAGGCAGTTCTGATCTTGAACTGTCCAGTTCTGATCTTAAACTGTCCAACGAAGGAATTTAACAATCCTGCGTTTGCTAAATCCTCGGTAATGAAATAATAACTGCAATCGAGTAAGCGCGGAATGACCTCTTGAGATTTAGCAGAAGAACGGAGGCGTAACACTTGAGCAACAGATCTGGCATTATTGTCGTTGCTAAATGCAAGAGAATTCATACGCATATCTCCGGCGATTCTCATTTTTGAGATAATTCAAATATTAGAGCGATCCTTAAGTGGACCGATAAAGAAAATATGGGCGGATCCTTAAGCTGCTTTCGATAATTTTTAAGTCCATCTTGAAGAAAGTGTGGCAACGTGGAAGCAGCAGCATTTGATATGAAGGTCTTTTGTGAAATGAAATTGAGGACGCCTTCTTTTAGGCCTTTAAATGTATCGTGGAAGTAAATTGTAGCATTATTTAGAAAAAAGCTTGGCCAAACAAGAAGGCTCGTAAACATTTTTTATTTTTCTTTGTTAACATGAGCCAAGTGAAAATAGGACCGCTTTGTTTCTGGCTTTACAGAGGAGATGACCGCGGGATTACTTGTAAATAGGTATCAATGGTAATTAATAACCAAAGGATGGACGCAAGTTTTAAAAATTAAACCCAAAATTGCCACCTCTTAAGTCAATGAGCTGACTAATTGAGACTTGTTTGACAAATAAATCGTGTTTGACATGTTCTCAAATTTTGGCGGATAATTACTTTCTGCCAGTCGATTTTGCGCAAATTAAAATCTACGATTATTTTGACATCAAACGGAGCTTCTGCAATTTTTTCAAAGAGTTCACAGAGATGACTCTCTTTGTCGGAATGACAACGAGGATTATGTACACAGCCAATTATGGTTTTTTCTTGTGCAGGAGGATGACTGAAACAAAACAAGTATTTCCGGAAAAGAAGAAAATGTTTTGATTGTAAGGGGAATGTACAAGAGATGATTTACCGTAAAGAAGACAACCAGTGTCACATTTTTTAACGTGGTCTTGTCGATACACACTAAAATTTTCTAAAGTGAGCTTTGAGTCTGAAATAACAGCAGAATTTTAAGATGCTTTGATGCACATAATATCTAGGTCAAACTCAAAAGCTACAGTTCTTAACTCAGTCATCTTTTTAACGACCGACCTCTCGTTGAGGGAAACTAAACCGAGCGTATTTGTGGAACGCTGAATACCCTTATAGTGTTTATAAAAAGGAAGACTTGGTGGTAGGGAAGTAAACTGCAGGGAGGGAGGAGTAGACATAAAGTAAAATTGCTGTGGTCTACAAGTTGCTAAACTGTTATTTTTAACTAAATAAGGATTATTGTAGAAAAACATCATTGTATGATATCCATTGAGAGGAAGGCTATTTTCTGCGTAAGCGAAAACAGGCGAAGGCCTTAAAATAGGATTTTGAGGAATATTGGAATGATATAGGGCGAGAATAAGATTCGAAAATAAAACAAATGGTTTTGGAAAACTGTTGTCATAAGGGGTAGAGTTAATTAATTGAGGAGCCAAAGAAGTTGTTGGTTTGAGATAATTGCTAAGGAAAGTTTATGTATGTATAGTAGATGCTAGAGGATTAGGAAGTTTCCCAACTTTAATAGCGTTTTTCTTTTTGGAACTTAAATAAGAAGCATATTTAGATATGCCCAGAATATTTATAAGCTTATTAGATTGAACAGCTGAGACCAGAGTGGATGGCGTGGAATGGGAATGAGGCGGACTTGACCCAGATTTTTGGACTAAGTCAACAGTAGGAATGCCAGAAAATCTACTTTGAAAGGGAGAAGCAGGTGGTCTTGGCAGTTTAGATGGAGTCAATGACAATAAAGGCGGTCTTACCCCATGGTTGCTAAGTACTGAGTTTGAAATTCCTTTTCACGAGTAAGATGGCGTTAATGGATTTGTTGGATGAAAAGTGGGAGGTGAAACTAAAGGGTTTTTTGAACCCGAAACAAGAAGAGATTGCTGTACCATCTCGTTGTGGTTTACCTAACCATTACCAGACTTATGGCTAATAGGCTTAGAGGCAAACAGACCTATGTGAGATGGGATTAATATTTTTTTCGCTCCATCGGTGTAAAATCCCGAAAAAGGAAACATTTTGCAACTTCTAGATAACGAGAAATGTGACCTCATAGTGCAAAGATGGAGTCCACCTCATTTGGTGAAAACGGTGTGACTAATATAGGTGGATCTTTGTGACGTGAGGAGAGGCGTTTGGCTTCCGCTATTTTGTAGTTGAAGCCGCACGAGTACAGGAAGTCTACGGTAATATCAATAGGACATCTGTCTCGGAAACATTTTTTAAAAGAAAATTATAATTTCTTTTGTAATGTTCCATTGACAACCGAATGGATGAAAGAGTGCAGTCTTTGACATTCCTGAGAGAGAATAATAGAGATATCATTGTCGAATATGTTCCCCAGTATAAAAAGAACTGATCCAACCATTAACATAAAGTCATTACAACTGTCTAAAGAAGACAGATCAAGCTGCTAAGCTTTAACAACTGGTTGTATCTGCATATCGCTGCTGCGACTACTAGATGCAATCAAGCAACGCTTCGGTTCAACGGCTGAGAGATTGCGACGAGCTCAGTGCGGCTGCAACACATGTATATCAAGCCGATGTTTGAATGTCTCCAAAAACTGGGACATTGCAATCGCCTCAGGTAGGTTATTCCGTGGTTCCACGACATGGTTAGAGAAAAAATTATTCCTCACATCCAATCTTCCTTGGTGTACAAGTAGTTCTAATGGATGCCCTCGAAGATAAGTCGTAGTGGCAAGTTGGAAAAGTCATCACGCAGGAGGGCGCAATCCATGCCACGCACGATACGAGGGTTTTTATCAAGTGTCCGCACAACTTCCTATAACTCAGATGATAGAGATTACGGTTATTTAGGCAAATCTAATATGCCAGTTCATTTTGTAACCTTAATAATTTTGTGACTTGGTGCTGCACTTTTTCGAGCAGGTTGTAATTCTGCTGGGTCCACGGTAGCTAGGCTTGGATCGCATATTCATAATGTGGCCTTGCAAACATATCAAAGACTTTAGAAAAGCAGTCTTCTTCGAACAATTTAAATACCCACTTAATAGAATACAGCATTGTATTGGAGGAGTAAGCTGCCTTGCGACATTGCGTAAAAGGCTTCAGGTTGTCTTTCATCCAGCCACCGAGATCTTTATGTCTTTCTACTTCTCGGAGTGGCATAACGTTTAAATAGCTAGGTCGCATATCAGTGACCTGATTTCGATTTTCCCAGACGCAGCAGGGTGCATTTGCTGCAATTGAAGGAAAAGAGCCATCTGCGGGACCTTTTCGTCCAATCGACGATGATTGTCTTGAAAATTGTCTCGATCGGCAGCATTGTGGATGACTTTCCAGATTTTTATAAAAATGATAATATAAATTATATATTGAAGGCCCAGAGAGCCCAATCATTACAAACTTAGTATCGCGGTATAAAGAAATACAAAGTGGATAATTGCTGCAATATGTGAATAACCATATGAACAGCAGAAATGAGAAGTATATCAGGCATATCTGATTCAGAACCATTTGCCATTTTTTAAATAATAGTCAACAATATTTGGAATATACAGAGAATTAGAAAAGAAGCAGTTTAAAACTCCTACGGTTAAATCGGGGGTGGAGTTCTGTGAGCCGCAAATTAAAAATAAAAACTAGGAGAAAAGAGCTACATCTCTAATCAGTTAATAGCTAGAGATGATGGGATTGGTACGATGCAATGGGATAGTACTGTGGTGTTGCTGACAATGCATGAGGGCTCGGAAACTCCTTGTTGGGTGAAAGGTAATATAACAGTCAGAGCTACTGTTTATAACCACCATTGAAGGTGAGAGAGGAGAAACTCATCGTAGACAACAGGGTCAAAACGAAGAGGACACAGTAGAGGTCATGAGATCATCATCGAGATGCGACCATGCTGACTGCAGAGTTCACCAAAAAAAAGAGGCGAAAACATCAGAACCTGCCACGATCATCAACAGATCCCGGAGATCATCGTCATGGTGGCAAAATCGGAGGGAAATATCAAGGTTGTCAAGATTTGGCGATTAAAATTGAAAAGGACGGGACGAAAAAGTAAATGCGAAGATTGAATCTGCATAGGATAAAGGAAACATTTTTAGAAACCAATATAATTTCATAAGAACTGCCTCAACTACCAAGAAGACCCTTTTCAAAATCCAAAGGTTGCGAGTTTGGTAAGGAAACAGACAATCAGGACTTTATATCTTCCGAAATGATATTTTGCGTAATTTGGTTTCAAAAGTTGCCTTCTTCGGCATAGGTAACAAGCTTCTGAACTTAATATTTTCCTATTTGAAAGCTCGCGCACAACGGGTTAAAATTTCTGATGTTATCTCCAACCCCACGCATGTGAGGAGCGGAGTTATTCAGGGCAGCGTGCTCGGCCCGCTTCTATTTTGCCTCTTTGTCAACGATGTTCCTGATTGTTTTCAGTATGGTAGGCCCTTTCTGTACGCTGACGATTTAAAAGTTGTCTAACGATATAAACCGTTTGATCGCAACATCGTGCTTGAGCTCTTTAAAACGGATCTTCAGGTCTTCGCTCAGTGGTGTCGCACATGGCGCCTCTCACTGTCTTGGCAAAAGTGCTCCGTTATGGTTATTGGTGACAACCATCAGCCCCACCTAAGCATAGACGGTCACGATCTAAACGTGCCCGGAGTTATAAAGGATCTGGGCATATCATACTCTAGTAGTCTTAATCTGTCAGAGCACTGCGCCCTGATTGTCTCGAAAGCACGCCAAACTACTGGGTTTATTCTCAGAAATTTTAAAACCGTCAAAATTAGAATCAGCCTCTATAAAAATGTATGTCAGGCCTAGTCTGGAATACTGCTCGTTTCTTTTAGTCTTCTGCACGCTAGTGAACGAAAGAAGATAGAATCAGTCCAGCACTTCTTTACAAAAAGAGTTTTCTATTCAGATTACCGAAACCTGTCCTACCAACAACGCTGTGAACTTACAAGCCTTGACCCGCTATGGCTTCGTAGATTACAGAAGGGACTATTTTTACTGTTTAAACTACCAAACAGTCGTACATTTAACCCCCTTACATCTCTGAGGCACCTCGACCACTTTCGGGGCACCAGTCATCGAGATGTATTTTAATTTCTTCCTTTGGCACGCACAGTTAGATACCGACAGTTTTTTTCGGTGAACGCTATAACAATCTGGAATAAGCTACCTAGAAGTATCAAAATTCAGCAAAGCTATCCCTTGTTTACGCGAACTGTCACTAGTTTTCTACATTCAGGACACCTTCCAAAACTTTTGGGTGCTGACTCTGATGGCGTTCACGGACTCTGAATCCTGTTCCGGTCTTCATGCTGAGGGGAAACATTACTGGCGCTGCAGACCTCAATCGGCTTATTTCTCATTCGACAGCGAACAGCCGCTCGCTGACATACCTGCTGGTGCAGAATACCGGATCCGTAACACTGAATGGAGAGGTTCTTCACCGGGCACCTGTGTTAACGCGTCCCTGTCCAGAACTTTAATTACTCAATAAGCTGCAGTTTTTCTCCTTGAAAACACCTGAAACTACGATGAGGAGCTTTTTTCACTGTCAGCTTGACCCTCTACTATATATATATATATATATATATATATATATATATATATATATATATATATATACGACCTTGCCTGTAAACTGGCAATAAATAAATAAAATAAAATATAAAATATATATAAATTCCACTGGAAGATTATTCCATATGAAAGCATATTCGGAGGCAGTAAACGGAGAATGGTTAGTTGTGGAGCTAAGGGGTGGTGACTCGATCATGGAGGAATAACGAGTGACATAAGGTCGATCTTCCGGACTGAGAGCGTTAATTCGTGGTAGCTTTGGGCTGGAGCTAACGTGAAGCAGGAAGCAGAGGCCGGCTACAAGTCCTCTTACCCATAGAAATTTAATGTTTGCTAACTGACATCTATTCGTATAAGATATACTGGATCAAGGAGGAGACAATAGACTTCGAGTAAAAACCCTCTGAATTTTTTCAATCTTACTGCGGTCAGAGGCGTTCATCAGCCCAAATAGGGGACAGCAGTATTCGAGGAAAGGAAGAACAAACATGCGGTATTGGTTTCACTTTATTTCCGGAAGGAAGAAATTATGTGATATAAAACCACATTTATGTGCAGCCTTTGCAGAAAATCGATCTGCAAAGAAATTCTGCCCACTTAAAAGGCGATCATGCGTCTCCCGACCCGAGTGGGTGACATCGGAAATATAAAGGAATCTCAAGAAGATAAGAACACTGTGGAGAACATATGCCAGATATCAACAACCCGATCATTTTTCCGCTTTTAAGCAACATCGAAATCGGTGTCGGAATCTTCTGAGAAAAGAAAAAAAACCTTTGAGTCAGAAATAATCAAAGACATACCAAGAAATTCGAAAAGGTTTTATGCTAACGTTAATAAGGCAAAACGAAATCGCGACTGCATTCCTTGTTTAAAGACAATCAGGGAAACAGGTTAACTGATAACTCTGATAAGACCTGCCTCTTATCCAATTTCTTTATGTCCGTGTATACCGAGGAACCATTTTTTGACGAGGATGAATACTACAGTACTGCCACATCTACAAACAAAATAAGCACGGTGTCGTTCCCAATGGACACAGTAAGAAAAACTCTGAAACAGCTACAGCCCACTAAATCACCTGGCCCAGATGGTATATCCGCAAAAGTTCTCAATGAACTCACAGAACAGCTGGCCTCTCCGCTCTCCAAGATATTTGAAAGTTCGATGGAGGCGGGGGCTCTGCCTACCGAGTGGAAGACAGCCAACATAACCCCCATCTATAAAGGAGGGAGAGGACATCACCAAACAGTTTCCGACCAGTCAGCCTCACAAGTATCTGTTGCAAAATGATGGAGAAGATAATCAAAAACGGAACTGATGAGGCATCTTGAAGAGAATAACTTGCTAAGTTCATATCAACATGGATTTCGAAGTGGTCGATCCTGCCTCACAAACTTGCTCACATCCATGGAAAGTTGGACAAAATCATTAGAAATGGGTTTGTCAGTCGATGCGGTCTACATTGACTTTAGCAAAGCCTTTGACAGGGTTCCACACAAACGTCTGATCTTTAAGCTCCGTCAAATGGGTGTGACTGGCAACCTACTCAAATGGTTGGCCGACTTTCTCACAGACAGGCGCCAGCGTGTTTGTATCGGAGACACCAAGTCTCACTGTGAAACCGTTCACAGTGGAGTTCCGCAGGGCAGCGTTCTGGGTCCCATTTTTTTTCTGATATGCGTAAACGACTGCCTGGATTGTCTGACATGCGAGAAGGTAATGTTCGCTGACGATTTGAAGTTATGGAACTCGATTGAAAAACCGGAGGATGCGCGAAAATTACAACAAAACTTAGATCGCTTGCAAACATGGTGTGATGAGTGGCTGCTGAACCTTAATCTTAACAAATGCCAAATAATCCGACTGCGGTCTAGTTCCAGAAGGATGATAAGTTTGAATACCAGTACTTCATCAGTGGTCACCAACTCCAGGAGGTAAACATTCTAAAGGACTTGGGTATATGGATAACACCAACTCTCAAACCATCGTCGCACTGTGCGAATATCGCAAAGAAAGCTATGTTTATCTTAGGCGCAATCAGGAGGTCCTTCGTTAATTTTTGACGGAGAGCTTTTTTGGGCGCGTGTTTGGAACATTTATCCGGCCGGTGTTGAATATTGCGTTCAGGCGTGGCGCCCATGGACGAAACATGACTACGCTCTGCTGGAGAAAGTTCAACGGAGGGCGACGAAACTAGTCAGCGGATTGGAATGCCTACCCTATGAGGGTTGCCTAGAAAGACTTGAAATTTTTCCTCTCTCTTATAGGCAATACAGAGGGATATGATCTTAGTCTTCAAACTGGTCAGAGGAGTTGATTGTGCTCTTCAGATGGCCAACGTTTTTGAATTGGCAAACATGACAAGTCTCCGAGGTCACCAATACAAACTGAAAAGAAACCACGCCAAACTTGAAGTGCGGGCCAACTTCTTTTCCCAACGGGTGATTGACGAATGGAACAAACTGCCAGCCTCAGTTGTTCAGGCTGAAAGCGTTGAAATGTTTTTAAAAGAAGACTTGATGCATTTTTACTTGATGAACATATATTTAGTCGACAGCAATGATTGATATACTAAAACGACTATCGCCATGTAACATTTGCTTGTTTTGCTAGCGTCTATCTGTAAATAGGGTTTTCAAAGGCTCTGCCTATCTCCCTTATATATACTGAATTATACTGAATTATAATGCTAGCTTATTCTTGTAACTTAGACCTAAGTCTCTTATGGCTGATCGTTCTTAAAGTGTAATTTTTTGAAATACTACGGGTCCAGGAAGCTTGGCGGGGCCAAAACACATGATACTACTCGTGGATGGAGAAAATTCCATCTGCCAAGTACAGCTCCGTCGTGACAGCATAAGAAGATCAGTGTTCATTTTACCAACGCAACTATAGGCAGTGTCTTTAGAAAAATGAATAAATGTACTTGAGATCGCGAGCGTAACCGAAAGTTCGTGAATTTGGGAGTAAATATGAAATATCATTTATGTACTGAATGAAGAGAAGGGGACCTAGAACCGTACCTTAAAAACGCCATTCGTGATCAGCTGAGGCGTCGAATAGCTTTTACCTCCAAAGATCTTCTGGATGCGGTTAGACCAGGCGGAAACAATGAAGTCAAGGAGAGGAGGCCGGATGCCTAGGGCTTCAAGTTTCACCAGAAGACGTCTGTGCGGTATCTTGTCAAAGGCTTTGCTCAGGTCAAAGTAGTCACAACCACTGACTGTTGCTCATTACGAAGGGAAGTGACGAGGTTAAGAAAAGCTAAGTGACACACTTCGCATGATCTCCCAAGTAGAAAACCATATTGCGAGTCGCTTAAGAGCTTATTTTCTAGGCAAAAGTCAAGAAATTGGTTAAAAATAATTTTTTCAAGAAATTTTGCTAGAGCCGGGGTTTTGTGAACGCCTCAATAATCATTTACGTCCGAACGAGATCCCGACTTGAAAACAGGAAGAATAATATATGTCTTCCATGAGTAAGGAAAGAATCCGTTTAAAAGATTAACTGAGAATACATGGCTTAGCAAACGGGGAAAGCTCGGCACTCTCTTAATAACTGAGTTTGGGATACCGTCAGTCCCCGAAGAGTGCGAGTTTTTCAGACGCATTATTTGCTTACGAATTAGTTCTATGTAGATGGTTATTTTTATTTGAGTATCCTGAGGGCACCGCCATTAGACACGAGATGACCTGTTGGTACATACCGTATCATGCGCAGTCATGACTGGGCCCTTTTACCTAGAGATTTCTTTCAGTTAGCATAAACCAATAACTTGAGAGGTCCTCCATTCAAACGAGGTGTGACTGGGGCTAGGCCGGACACACGAAAATTCTTCTTCCTAAATCGAGTTATTGAAGCTTGGAATGCTCTGCCACTGGATGTCGTTATGTGTGCCTCTAGCGAGGCCTGGATCTTCTAGAAATGTCCACTAGCATAACACCTGAAATGAATTATTATTGTTAAAATACTATTTGATATAATTAAGTATATTTTTGATGGAATTTCTTAAACGATATTAATCGCATAGATTAACTGGCATCAACCCTATCACTAACCAACTGCTTGCGTACCTACCATAAAACTTACTCATACTATTCCTTATATGTTAGTAGTAATTTATATACAATCTTCAATTAGCCGATGGCTGCTTGTTTGCGGCATGTGAATATGCAAACCAACCCTTTTTTTAAATTTTCCGTATGTATAGATGCTTTTTAATGGTCGAAATGTAATCAATAAGGAGTTCAAAGGTTTTAACATAACTTTCCCTTAATAAATTGAACTAAAAATAGAACTAAACTGTAAATATCGTATACGATTCAATACTGTTCACACAAACGTATCTCATATATAATGCAAAGCGAAGTGACCGGAAATCGTATTTAGTAAGGGGAATTAAAGGCTAGCTAGTCCCTTCAGTTTGCCTGGAAGAAAGAATTTTTTATTTAATGATATCTTTTTAAATTCCTCCTTTTGACCGTCGGAATTATTGTCGTCTCGATAAACCTAAAAGTTTCCTGAACCAGAGCTGTATTAGTCAACCTGCTTTTTATGCAATTTACTCACAAATCCATGCAGACAAGTATCCTGTTAGCTAAGTCCCAAACTCCTAATGGCGCAGTTTGTATTAAGTAACCTTCGTTCTATCTTGGAACTGCATGAATCTGAATTCTGATGCCAGTTTTGTTTGTCTAAACTACAGATTAAGGCGGAGGTGCCAAAAACTGTTTCATAAATCTTTGGGTTGGTTTTTTTCTCTAATCTTGCTCCCATGTCCGGTTTCACATGCTTATATCTCAAAATTAGTTTTGCCCTACAAAGCTTGTACTCCCCGTATATTTCCTTCAAAGACAGGCAGTATTTTTCTGTAATGGTAATAACTGTGCTTGTATTACGAGGTGTGGTAAAACGCGCAGACTTTTCGGTTCGGTTGAACTGTATTATTTTGGGTTCCCTTTGTTTTTCAGACTCTCCTCAGCAAGGTTTTACTCGTTAGGCTTTATATAGGTAATTTGACAGCTGTCAGTTACCTATTTGGCTTAAGTTACGCTGCCCTTTTTCACCGGCAATGAAGTTCAATAGATTATATGAACCTTAGAAGAATGCATAACACATTTTTTGGCTTGAAAAGAAGAGAAAAATGTATGTTTTTTTGGATTTACTTTTTAAGAATTGATCTATATAACCTTAGCCGCCCCTTGGCCTACTAATGATAGTAATTTCCTTATTTTGCAGGTTTGCGTTCAAATTTCTTTTGCAAGAAGTGTGACGATTTTGTCGGCGTGTATCTGTCAACCAGAGAAACACATTATTAGGAAAGCACTGAATCACGCCCCTAATGTCGTTATGTGCATCCAGAGCCCGATCTCTTAAAAACAAAACGGGCGAAGACTGTCCACAATCAGTAAAAATCAAATAAATCCACTCAGCACTTAACATAGCTACCAGAAATGTTAAAACGAGCCAGCGTTCAATACAGCTAACTTTATACGCGATTTATTAGTCAAGTTACCTACTATGAGGCTAAACTAGGTTGGAACATACTCCGATTGCATGTTTTCTTGCTAAACCTTCTCTGCTGTGTCTCACTGCCTGGGGGAAGTTATTACGTCTTAAACGCTTACTCGCATCGTAATATTGAATGATCTAATCGCCAAATAATAGTATAGGGTCTAGTCGACTACTAAGCCGGAAGGAAAGGCCTCTTGTGTGCCTGTGTGGGACACTGCTTGGTCGGATTTCTAACTATACCCTTATTTGGTGACTGCATACCACCGTTTCTTGTGGACTACTCAAGCGTGTTTGTTTGGTGCAAAGCTTTTTCGACTGCTAGCGATTTCTTTACAGGAACTAAGCTTCTAATCTGATTGAGAAATTGGATAATTCCTGTTAGTTATAATACTTTGAGACCTCTTACCTCTTTTTTTACCGATTTTTCCAGTTCAACATGTATATGTGGGAGACTTTCGGCTCCCGGCGCGTATGGTTACACAGAACTACGCACATACATCCTTCGTTTCTTAGACTTACCTATTTTTCCATATTATTTGCGCCGATTTTCTTCCACGCCTTTTTAAGACAGCCTTAAGTGCAGCTCTATTGTTTGTCTTCGAAGCGATATGCATGCTGATTAATTTTAATTTCCACTGCGACCATCTGGTGACCTCGAAGACTAGTTCGCAGCAGCGTCAATATGAGACCACAGCACTCTATTATTACCCTTAAGAGCAACGACAGGTTTCGCTAATTTTTTTCCTCGCATACAATGCTAGCTGAATTTCCCAAAGGCTTCGTAATTTACCTGCGCCATGCTAATTTAAGGCTGCGCGACTTGAAAGTCGGAGTTTGTCAAGCTAAGTATTGCCCATTTCTTTTAAGCCCTAGGGTTACCGATCATGGTTGTTAAGTGCGTTCTCTTACAATTTTGTAGATCTTTGCTGCTGCTGACGAAAAGATAACATTTCGCGTGCAGCAGTTTTTGCTCTGGCGTCCAGACTGTCCTAATGTCTTCCATATCTCCGTCCTTCAAAACAATTGACGTGAGTTTTATGTCGTTGTTTTTGACTGAATCTTCCAGCTGTCCTTTGTGCAACTTAGCGTTCATTTCCCTTTACCAAATGCGAATATTGGGCTATCTGGATTTTTGATATACACGAGATCCATTCGTGTGAACGCTACTGAATTATATGCGCCATTTACCCTGACTTTCACTTTGTTGCTTGATATTTTTCGCTATATCTAACAGTCTTACAGTACTCGCCGCCTTTCTATTAATTTCAGTCCTATTTTTCCACTGTACAGGGTATGACAACCCTCACCTCAGCTCCTGTCTATTCCAACATCTTGGTTGCACAGCCTCCGGGTAAGCGTGGAACGTTAACCTCACCCCTCAAAATGCATGACCGATATATTTTGTTAAGCCTTCGCTCAATATCATGTAATGCATAAATGCAAGCGTTGTACCCTTTTCCAGTCGTTACCATCAGTTTCACTAAAATATCTTTACTACAATTACCTTTCCCGTTTGCCTGTCTGACCTATCTTGTCATTCGCTTCCAGCAACGGTCTTCCAACAACACCCCGGAGAAAACGTTGTCTTTAGGCTGAAGTTGGATGACTCCACTGTCCTCTGTCCCGTAGTCGGTCAAACCATGTGCACACAGGACCCGACTTTAATTCAACAGGCACAGTCCCAACCGCAGGCACAAAATCCACCTCAAGCGCAATCGCAAGCGCAGCCACAGCAGCAACCGCCCTCTCAGCAACAGGGTACCGATGACCAGCAGCCCCAGCAACAACCCCAACAGCAGCCGCAACAACAACAAACTTCCATTGAAGTAACTCTTTCGCAGGCGAAGGTGCTTCCCCATCGGCCCCTCATCTGTGTTATGAATGTTTTACACGACAGTTTCTCCATTAATTAGATGCATTTGGATATAGCGGAATTAGAAATTATTGTCTAGAAGATGATGGGGGCTGGAATGACCATTTCTGGCTTATTTTCATTATCAAGCAGTGCTACATCATCATCAGACGCTAACGCACCCGGCTTTTGAACCTAACTCCACTGGGCTATTGGCCATAGGAGGTAAACGTTTTTACCACTTGCGCAACCGGACTCACGCTATAATTGGAGCAGTTAGTAGCTTCATGTAGGCGGTAAAGACGTCAAATCTTAAATGGCAGCTTCAGCTGTCGTCATTGGGAGTTGAAGTTTTGGCTCTCGCTGTTTCCCTGCAGGATGTGAGTTTATCTAATGCTAAGCAACGTTCATACGTCATACTTAGCGGAATTCACCTTCTCATCATGTGCCCCACTCATCCTGTAAATTAAATTAAACCTCAAGTTTACCGTGCTTCCTTGTCGAACTCGACGCTGTTTGTGCCTGTGTTAATCACAGAAATCTTCAGACTAAAGTTTCCATTGTGAGCTTTCGTCGGGGCCGTAAAGCTTGTACTCTTATAATATCAAAGTTTTTGAGTGCTTAGGCATTACCGTGGTACGTTTTAAGGCTTGTTAGTAGTGGCCGGCATCTTTTGCTCTTTCATTATTTCCCGCCTAATTAAATTTTATTTTTCACTATCAGGACGAAAACGCCGTCGGTCATCAATACAAGTGTGGGTACTGCCACAAACCTTTCTACACCGAACTTGATCTGCGACAGCACATTGACATTGTACATTCAGGTATGACGATTATGACAGCATTGTTGTCTTGCAGCTAGATATAGACTCGGTTCAATACCCTAATTTTGGCCGCCTAGATTTGGATTCTGTACGTCTGAGTGCGTGGTTTCATTATCCTATTTGCCTTCGAATTCTAGATCAGGATTGGATCTCCACTATGTCTTTCTTATTTATTAGTGGAAGTAGCACTCGGCGCATAATGACAACTGCTCTTTTATCCTTAAATCTTCAGGTATGCGTCGTTTTCCTTGCCATATTTGTGGAAAAGCCTACGCTAAATCATTTCTGTTGAAGAACCACGTCAAAAGCATGCATGAGCGTGAGTCACAATTTTTTTCCCATCAAAGTGTACTCTCGCTTGAATCAGCCGTCTTTACGTGGGCCGTTTTTCCTTGCGTATTTTCTATTTACAGAAATTCGTGACGTTTTGTGCTCAATCTGTCAAAAGGCGTTTTGCAAGCGCTCGGTGATGAAACGGCATATGAAGTCTGTTCACGCTGGTGAGTGATAATGGTCTTGTTTAACAGCTTTACCCGACGGGCCAATTCGTGTGCATCCTGCATCACGGCGTTGTGCTGCCCTTCCCTACTGAGAAGTGGCTATTCCGCTTTGCCTCGGTTAAAAATCCGCGCACGGATTTTGCAAACGCCGGGCCGTTAATAATAGTTAAGCCGAAATAACCACCGAAAACGTATTTGTCATAGTCAGCCAACCATAGACCAGCCCTAGGCTGGACAACCTTGATTTTCAAGGTCATTTGGCACCACGTCAAGCATTTGACATGGGCCGCGAGCTCGCATCTTGTCCACCCCGATCGGCGATAATCAGTTAAGGGGTAGTGGTGTTTACTTATCTATCTTGCCTGTGGAAGTGAGTACGGATGTTTGGGCTCCGCATGGAGTCTCGGTATGGTTGGCTAACAACGGCAAACAAGGCAGAATTGGCGATCCCAGCGTCCCTGATTTTCCGGCATTTATTCTCTTTCCCTTAGTGCTTAAACTCTAGCTTGAAGGTAGAAACGTTAAAAACGCATCGTAAAATATTCGCCTACAGGATCTTTAAACGATAGGGATTATTGATATGGCCTCCTAAAAAGAGGATAAGGGAATAATTCCAGGCAGGGTAAATATTCCCGTGTCCTTACCACGACGCTAACCCTAACGTAAACCGTAACCTTAGCCCTAATCTTAACTCTAACCATACCCTAAACTCGAACCTTATATTTGACATGAGCGTTAAAGCGTACCCCTTACTTACCTTAGCGCCAACTGTAAACCTAACCCTATTTTCCCCGGAGTTGGCGCAAAGGCATCTATATTATGAGCGGCTTCTGTTCTAATGTCCTGTTTAGGGGGCCATCTGAGTCATTCTTACCCTTTAAACCTATTGATTATGGCCTGGCAACTGCTTCTGCATCAATGTCCTCGGCTTGCCTCTTGATCTTGTTTCAGTCTTTGATTGTTTCACCCTTCATTTCCTCACTGTTTCCCATCAACTTTATTTACTAGCACAAAAACTTGTTAGGGTGAAGTTTCCTTATTCTATTGGTTGTTTTTCTTCCGCTTCCAAGGTCTTAGTGCTATATTTTGCTCGTGTTAATTTTGCATTTGTTGTAGACTCCAAGAACTTCACCTGTACACTATGTGGAAAGGCTTTTGCCGAAAAAAAGAACCTCCAAATGCACGTGGATGCCCTTCACAAAGGTCCCTGCTTTCTTATTTTTATCAGCCTGTTTCCTCTGTTTTCCCTAAACTCCATTTTCCGTCAGTTCGCTAACCGTTCTACGCACTGAGCCTCACTAGTCCCTCCTCAACTCCTCTCCATTTTAGGCCTAAAACCCTACCACTGTAATACCTGTGGAAAGGACTTTGCTCGGAAGTGCGATCTTGTTCGTCATGGAAACTCCGTTCATAGAGGTTTGTCCGTCTGTTCCGCAGTTTTTTTTCGCTTGACACAGCGAGAACCCCGCAGTAACCCAAGAGTGCAGTGTTCTGTGCATGCCCAGACCTCTGTTAGCCCTCCTATTTCACTCATACTTACCCCTCCCTTTCCTCCCCCCCACTTTTTTGCCAGTCTGAGGCCTTTTTTCAGTGATTGCGTCGGCTGTGCAAATATGTGCGTCATTGTCTAGCTAGCATAGCTTAACGCAGCCTCCACCACTTTTTCTTTTCAGTTTCGTTCTCGGTTGGGGGCTTATAACTAATACTGTATCTATCAAACGCAAACTGTGATAATTTCTTCACATCCCCCCAAAAAATCGGAGGTCCGAGTGGTCTTCTAGGTGACGTGAACCTCATTTAGGCCAACCTACAACTACCATCGCAGGCAACGATCTTCATCACTGTCCATGTGACGCGGTCGTGACTTGCGCGTGAATTACCTTGCATTAAAACAGATTTCGCCGCATCTACTTCACTCACACCCGCCGTGTTTTAGTGGCAAGACCAGGTCAAGAGGACGAAAGGTGGCCGTAGAGGGCAATGGCTGACGCGGCCGAACTCCAGCCCACGCGTGTCACACCTGCTTGGTTCCTTATCCACACGAACCAGACTTTACGTATAGACCACATTACGAAGGAGCCGATGCGGTATGACTCCTGTTCCTAAGAATGATAGAGTTGCGCTATCGGTTTGCAACCTTCTTAGCCAAGACCGTTACCGGATAGTGATGGTTCCCAAGAGGGTTGGATTTTCTGCAGTGAAAAATTAAGCATTTAATCTGAGCGTCAACATGTACGAAGATTAGATCAGATGCAGTGGTTGACGTGATTTGACGTTGCCGTCCAACGCGTGCAACGTGTTCGAACTCGGATCTCACGTGCGTAATAAATACCGTAGACGACACGCAGCAGAACCCGTCATAGTCTGACTGTCGTTCAAAGGGTGGACCAGATGATTTCATCGGTGTGAAACTTTTGGAGTCGTGATTTTTAACTCGCGTAAATATTTTTAAACTCGCCATGGATGCTGATACCATAGGATCTACCTTGCTGTTATTCCTCTCCCATGTATAATCAACCTCTGAGTCTTCTGGCTTGAAGATGGGCAGATTGCGCGTGGTTGTTGGCGTAACCTGAACCTCCACCAAATGTAAAACATACGCCTGTACGGCAGGAGGTATAAATTCACGCGGCCTCAACCATCACGCATAACGCATGCTATAAAGTGCAGTATGTTATGCTCTTGCCTCAAGCCTTTATGTTCGCCGTCCAACAACTTGATCGAATCCCCAAAGGAGAACTCAACAGCAAAGGTGGAAGAGTAGAACTCTATTGATATCTTATTACAGCGTATTTAAGGCCAAACGAACGTAGTATTTACAAGGTTGGCCGCAATTGGACCAATCCGATAGTGTCCTTGAGGGGTTCGCATCTCGACTAGCCTTCGGATAACCGAATGATTGAGTAGAGCACTAATCCCTGTCGGCAGCTTGCGTGATGTCACCATGCGCACGGCTTATGGGTGGATCGATAGTGCAGCGTGCGAGGAGTCGTCAGGGCGGTGTGTGAGCGCATCTGTTAGGATGGTTCCTCCTAACACAGTGGCCGTCGTTTTGACTTAGTGCTGCAACCCAGTTGTTTTGAGATCTCTACCTACAGCCTTCTGCACACCTGGCCATGGTATTTCAATTTGGGTCGTAGGGTTTTTCAGGAAGAGGATATTCATGGCACCTCCGCTTCAATGTGCTGTACAAATACTTGCGCCGAAAGCATGTCGTGTGCTCACTTTTGGAGATCTCGACCGAAGCCCTGGCAGTTGAACAGCACGATGTTACCAAAACGGTACTTCTCAAGTATTCTATGAACGACATTCCTGAGCAGGCTACCGAACGCCTTGTTCTGTGATTAAACTCATGGCTCCTGGTTGGGGACCTCTTAGCTCAGTTGGCTAGAGCGTTTGGCTGTGCGAAAGCCTTCCCTTTGCTGGCGTGAGTTCGAATGCCACCGAGGCCGCCGAGTTTTCACAAGTGGGTCAAGTGACTTTTTCTGGACTGTTTTGCACGTTCCAAGCACCCAATTCATCAGTCAAGGGACGGTAAGTCGTGATAGGTACAATTTTTTAAAACAGTGTGAACTCTGCTCCTATCTGAATTACGACTGATTGGCCGGCCCAAATGTGTGGAATTGTACTCCATAGACTTTTGACCATATTTCCTGTGAAAAACTGCCCGTTTGATCGTCGTAAATGGTTAATTACGTCGCAGTTGGCACCCCCTGCTTCTATCTCCTGTGTGCCGTTGTTTAATTTTCGGTCGGTCAGACCTTGAAAACTTACAGAGTGCGTGCCCTTGGGGATGAAAACCGCTCCCCGATCGATCCATGTTACATCGATACGGTACTACAGCTGACCACGCCTGATAACCTGGTTAATGGACGGATACTGAATGAGAAAGTTCGAGTTCCAGGTATTTGTATGAGTAAGGACAAAAGGCTGGTCGACCACCAGAGGACCCACACAGAAACCCCACCATGGATATGGTTCGTTCTGTAATACACTAAGGGCGTCTCAAAAGCGACGAAATGCATTGTTGCGGGACCAGGTGTTGGAATTGTCCACCGGCCCAATGCTATCATGCGCAGCAGGGTGATGAAAATCGAAGAACGACTAAATCCCAAGGAGAAATCTGGGGTAGTGGATCGCGTCCCATGCTTAATCTGCCCTTGTAACTACAGAAGTCAGACTGAACGATGCTCGTGTCGCACATACATGAACACAAGCTGGCTATGCGATGGGGCGACTACTTATTGCAAGTTGCTGCCCACCTACGAAACGGGTCATGAGTTCAACTTCACAGGCGTCAAGGTAATCGCCACGCCAGAAACAAGACAAGCCGAGAAGCGATTGAAGCCTGGTCCTCGGATAGGTGCTGAATCATCCCATGTATCGATCTGGAGCCGGTATACAGGGCCCTGCGTGGTCACCTCCAGACTTGCGTTATCGATCATTGGTTGACTTGTGCCCCCTAAAAGTATATGTGGCTGCTGTCATCTCGGACCATGGACTCATGCACAACTTCGATAGCTAAGGGTACTAAACCAATTGTTTCGACGCTCGACCAGCCTTCTTCTTTACTCACAAAGACGACCAGAGCGCGCGCGGGCTCGCTCGCTCGCTCACCCGAGAGTCAGCTGCGTGCACTGAGAGACTTATGGAACCTACGGTGCACTTACGGACTGGATCTTCAGCTAACTGCAATGGGACCACTGAAGGTTATTCGCATGGATGGCTGAATTTTAAAACGGAGCTGGGTTTACCTATGCGCCATTTTTTAAACCAAATGGAGGGTCCCACTTATTGGCTATAGTAGTCTGAGGCCATATAGGAAAAAAATTGTTTAAATCCACGATGCGATCTCAGCGAACAGTTTCAGGTGAGGAGTGGAACAATTCCAGTACTTAATCGGCTCGAGGGAAAGTACGTCGGGCGCATACACAAACCAGCAGTGACATTATGACAAAGAATTGATCGATCATAAGGGTTCCCTACTCGAATTTATTCCTTATTGAATCTTCAAGAAAATAAAAGGGCCGAATTTGATGAGAAGAGGCTGCATAGAGCTGTTACACCTAGCTTCTCGTTTCGGCTTGATTATGTTTTGTGGCCAACCGCAAGTATGGTCACATGCCTTTGCTTGAGGTAACTGAGAGGACTACCCATCTGTAGTTTTAAACGAGTAATTCTCCCATCTGCCCATTTTTCCACACCTTTATCTCCGCCTTTTATTAACACCCGTTGAATGTCCCCCTCCTCTTTTTAGAGAGCAAACCATTTGAGTGCAGCTGTTGTGGCAAAGGTTTTCCCCAGCGCTGGTATCTCGAACGTCACATGCATGCAGTCCACAAGGGTAAGCCATCAATATCTGGATTTCACCCTGCCTAATGCCCATTTAAAATTAGCATCTAAAGGTTCGGGCGTAGTAACTCAATTTTCATAAGCTTGATTCGAGTTTTCTTTTGGACATTCAGAGTCCTCATCCCCTTCTTCTGCAATGTCGCAAACAGCCGGTTATCCTCACTGTTAACCCACTTTTTACCCTGTACCCATTTCTTGGATTCATGACCCATCAGTTGAATATCGGCGCTGCCTCAGCAGCGTCCAGAGGCCAGCACAAAATAAATGGTTTACGGTTGGCTGAAGTTGTCACTGCCCCACAAAAGCGTAAACAACACCTATTCCAGTTGACAATCATGCCACGAATTATGTAGGGGCAAGTCATAATGAAAGTCCAGATGAGTTTTGACGGACAGAAACCCCTTTCTTTTACGCACAACAGTGAGGTCTAATTTTCGTGATGGTTTCTTTGCAGCGGAGGAGGGGTGCTGCTTTCGGACGCCCCACGCGATAGATTGCTTTCATATAAAATTTTAGTTTCCCAGGTAAATGTACCCGCGTGCGTTGTCACTTAAGTCGGTGACTCACGCACGATTGTCGCAGGCGGTGATGTTCAACACAACCTCACTAGGTGAGCGCAGCAGTGACTTGCGCCGCCTCTACCTCAATATCTCCCCACTCCACCGTGCTCCCATAAGGGAAAGTCAAACTGGCCGGTTGGCTTGCGCCCATTAGCTGACAAAGTTACGCAGTCCATCCTCGCGTGCCACAAACGAACCGATCCCTGTTTCGCACGTGCAGGGCTTCATTCAGGAGGTGCTCTTGGATTTCGCGTGCATCTGAGTGCGATGAAGGCCATCTGAAGATGAAACCAATGTGGCCTCTCACTCTGTTCTGTCTAAAACGAAGTTTTTACGCCAGTTGGCAACCTTCCATGCCACAAATGTTAGTGTGTCAGATTTATTATGGTGAGAAATGCGCTGATTACCTGGAGAATGGATTCCCGAGTATCGACCCAACATCGACCTCCTTCTGCCATGTCCCAGCGGTTTGTCCGCGTAAAGCCAACCGGGAGTTAGTCTGGGCCCTGTGGCTGCCAGAGCTAAACAGTCCGTCTATGTATGTCACCTGAACTAACCCGTACCCCGCATGTACCAGACCATAGCAAATGACACGCTTCCTATGCAAGTGGATTTGGCATAGTCTCGCCTACAATCCTTCGCTCCTCATACCGACTCTGGCAAATTGTATCGCACATCGAGGGTTTGAAATGCACATGACAGGGGTGCAACCTTCATGACACGGGGATGAGATTGACTAAAGTGATGATCAGTCATAAGCCTGAATTGGCTTCCGTTGTATTTATTTCTAGAATTTGACCCCTGGTCCCTCGCTGTAAGTGTCAAGAAACCACCAGTATATATCAGGAGAATATGGAAACCTAAGTCCTTCAAACAGATTATCTCCTATAGACATTCACATTACCTCTTCGGATTAAGGTACATTAAATAAGAACCTTGCTTGAGAAACGAAGACCCGAGGGAATCTAACCACGATTTCATAATGCTTATTCACGTAGAATCGAATACCTAAGTGGGATTGTAACAGTAGGGCATAAAGAACAGAACTAACTTTTTAGCAAATTTACCATATCCATCAGCGTTCTCTATCGTTCATCCCCATTGACAAACGTTCAAAACAACTTTTCTTATCAAACGAATGTCTGAAAACATTAAGTCTATTAAATTTTGCAAATCTTACTTCAAGGCTTCCTTGCAATAACTTATTCTTGCATGTGCCTAAGCTGATCCTACAAGTTCACTTAGAACCATTTACGTAAATTTTAGTATCTCTCTCTGCAGGGACATACAGTAAGTCCTCAAACTTTATAATAACTCTGAAATGAATGTCATGTTGAGAAAGCAACCTCGATAAATTTTGGGATGTTTTGCTACAATGATTTTCGAGTTAAACGTTTTAAAAATTCGTAGTGGTAGACTATTAGTGGTGAAACCTCATATGTTTTCAGTCAGATATGCTTGGCTATGAAAAGATTCGAAAACAACACCTGCTAACCCTTTCAGTAGAGAAGATTACCTCTATTTGCCTGCTGCCGGAGGTCTGCAAGATAAACATACTACTTTTATGCTGCATGTTATTAGTGGGAGTAGCAGTTTAATTCTCACTAGAAGGGCAGTTCACCACCATGTTGGAATCAGCATGTGCATCCTGTAAGCGCATCTTAAGTATTTGTCTTCCTCTCGCCGTTTGTGAGTGGTCGTCTACAGCTGGTGTTTTTAGTTTCATGCCTTTATGCAAATGTGCCTTCACATGATCCTTTGCTTCTACCGTCCCTTATCCTGCCAACCCTAGAATGAATCAGCTCCACGACGGCTGCCAAAGCAGGGTTTCCGGGACCTCGCCCTAGCTGGACTCCGTCACAGCGCTCTGCTCCTTTCATTGTTGTTATCCATTTGGCCAGCTTCCTATGTTATTTCCGCGGCGTGAAGGTAGTCATTTCTGCACCGCCGAAAACTGCAGAGACCGAATCTCCGTTATATACCTGCCATTATACCGGGAATGTCATTATTAGTCATTCAGGCTGGCTCCTTTGCCTTACTGAATGGTCCGAATTTCTTTGAAAAGCGGCGTTTAGAAGCGTGCGCATTTTATTCATGTGTGAAAAGTGTGATCGCCGCTTGCTAGCGAGGTCTGACTGCGTCCGCCCACTTTGCTGGACCGGGTCTAGTGGCGCAGCGATTGGACGCTCATGAATTATCCCCGGAGAACTTGGAAGTGACCTATTTTCAAAGTCAAGCCGTTAGTTGTGTAGGGATCCGATCTGATCTGTCTGTTTTTCAACCAGGGCCTTGATAATTGGCGATTGCCTGCCTTTCTACCGCTAACGGACATATTTTCCATCCACAATCCAGCGACCCTCCAACGAATCCCAACGGTATCCGCTGTGTACGCGGGCCAGCAAGTGCAGCAGACGCTTGTTCAACAGGACCAACTCCTGGTCTCTCAGCCACAGCAACAGCCTCTGCAAACACAAGCTCAACAGCAGGCCCAGCAGCAGCAACAGCAGCAGCAACAACAGCAGCAACAACAGCAACAACAACAGCAACATCATCGTCAGTTGCAACAGCAGCAACAGCAGCAGCAGATACAACAGCAGTTGCTGCAACAGCAGCAAAACCTGCAGGCCGATCAGGCGGCCTCAGCACAATCTCAACAGCAACAGTTAGCCCTCCAACAACACGCCTTAAATCAGCTCCAACAGCAACAACAGCAGCAGCAACAACAGCAAGCTGCCACCCATCACCTTCAGATCTCTGCCTTCTCTCATGGACCCTCGAACCCTGTGAGCATTGGTAAGGACCCCTTTTCTTCCCCTCACCCACATCCTCGGTGTCGGACTGGCAGTAAATTGAAAAACGACCGTACTTCATGAGGCTGTCCACTAGCCGGCGGTCAACCCTTCTTTCATGCCTTCAAACCCTGCCTGTCCAAGATAGGTGGAGAGAGAAAGTTTGTAGCGTCGGCGGAGTAAGACGATGAAGTAACAAAGAAATTTGATATTCTATCCTGAGGATCGGGGATTTGAGTACTAGAAATCGCATATAAATCCGTTTAGGGCCTATCGAAGCCGAAACTTGGTAATTGTGTATGTTTTCATTCGCTATAAAAGTCAACGGATCGCTCAATATGGCTGGGTTTGTTGATCACCAGCACGGCCATTGCTTCGAACTCTCCTGAGAATTAAGTAAAACAGGGCTCTGTATTTGTCAGTTTCTTCACCGGTGCCATATTGGAATTGGCGAGGCACTGCTTTCATGGTTTTATTAATTTGGATGTTAAGTGAGTGATTTATCCGCTGAACATGACGTGGACCAGCACTACTGTGAGAGCAACAGTAGCGACGTACGCATTATTTGGATTCTTGTGGGAAAAACTTACGCACCCTCAGTCTCTTTGTTCCAAATCCTACCGTGACCATTAGGCATCCAGCGTTAAGACTGGCTTGAAGTTATATAAGGTGCAGGGCCTGTCTACGCGCGCCCCAACACGATTGAATGCTTCTTATCGACGGAACTAGACTGCACACAAAGCTTACCAAGTGAGGACAGACTGTCAAAATGCTGACTATTTTCGCTTCCCAGCCCAAGCAGTTACGGGGTTCTATTTTCCACAGTGAGCACAGCGTTGTAAAGCCGCAGACGATAGCTGACTGTGGAAGTGACTTCCTCAGGCGACTAGGCATACAGTACGTTTTTTAATCCCTTAAAATTATCACCCTTTCCCTTGCCTATTTATCTGGCAAGTTTGGTTATATTGTGTGCAATTATACGCATTTCCTGCACACATTTGAAGCCCACCCAATACTAACGGCATCCTCTACGTGTAAAATAGTGTCAAGGTCCCAGCTGGAACTTTTAAATCCTCGATTCGGGAAAGAGTGCGGGCATAGGAATACGAGTAGATGACAGCATAGCAACGGTACACATCCGAATTTTCCCCTCTTTTTCTCCTATATTATCTCGACATACATAGACGTGACCTCAGTTTCACAGATGGGCCTCTGTCTTCTGTAAAGGGTTATTGCTAGGCTGAGGGGGGGGGGCGGGAGAGTGCGGTGGGTGCAGCGAAAGTCTTCTCTCATCATAATCTAATTCACGTGCAAGTCACCGTCCCTGCACCACCATGCTGTTGTGCACACGGTTGAATCTCGGGCTACGACGGTCCGAAGGCCGGTGGCTACTCTGACCCTAGCATGCCCCTGTGGGCTGTTCGATTAGTTCTGCATTTGATTCTCAGGTAAGTGTCAGGGAATCTATGAAGACAAAACTTCAGCTTGTATATCTTTCCTGCTGCCAGGACTGTCCCATTCCGGTTTGCTCCCATAGCCACAGAGATATGCCACGTGACTTAGATAAGCACTGGTTCACAGGAAAATAATCGCATACTAATGGAGGGAGGCCCAGAAAATTACTCCCCAATTAGTGACTATCATCAGCAGGCCTTTGGCTTAGCATCGCATGCGGTGCCGGCACCATGGATGGAAAAACTAACTGAAGAAGTTATACATTTTTTAAAAAAATAATTGATCACGCTTTCACTGCACTTGACTGTGTCATTTGTACCCTATGACCGCTGTACCCAATATAACATCCTCGGGTTTTTCTGGCTTAACAGGGCGTGCCCCGCCTTTCTGTAGATGTTCGTATCCTCCTTCCCCACCCTCCCTCATTCCCCAAAACGAGTGACGTTGTGAAGTCCAGCGTTGAGCTAGGTAGAATAGCATGACCGACAAAGACAAGGGAGACTGGAATGACCATTTTTGGCTTATTAGACGTCATCAACCAGCCAGTCATGTTATTCTACTATACCCTTAGCCGCCGTGCGGCTGCTGGTGGGGTTTGAGAGTGAGCCCCAAAGCACAACGGCACGCGTGAGTCCTGTAACCGATCGGTGAGCGCCTACTTACCATAGTTGAACGGACGGACTGTTGGTATAAAACCTGGTCTACTGCAGAATATAAACCAACACGTAAATGGCATGCAAAATGACTGTCCAACCTCTGTTGGTGCCCCCTTTCACTCTTCCTGACCTTGCCGAGTCAGCAAAGAGTTAAATCGAGGCTGCACAATAATCGCAGTTCTGGCTGGTCGGGACGATTCTCGTTCATCTCTTCGACCGAACTACCCTGTTTTGGTGTACAAAGAGTTTACCCTGACTATTAACATCACAAGGTTAACACTAAGTCTAGCTGGATTGGTTGTGGCTCAGCCATGTTAACCCTCCCTACCTGTCTCGCCTTCTATTGTCTGTGTACTTTGCCCAGTTGCAGGTGGTACGCGTTTCGCGGCTGTTCCCGTTCCAACCGGCCCCACCATGATGCCGACTCTGCTCTTCCAGCAGGGTGTTCTGCCACCGCAAGTGGCCGCGGCCGCCCAACCCCACCTTCAACTTGCCGCTGCCTCGGCGCCACAAATGCGCCTTTCATCAACGGGCACCCAACAGGGCCAACAGGCGGGACTGCCCGCGGTGCAGGTTCACATGCAACATCTTTCACCGCCACAACACATGATGGCTGTCTCCATTCCCTCCTCGATCTCCATTGCGCAGCAGCCCTCACCCATGACAGTGGCCGAGCGTGAGTAGTACTGCTTCGGAACCCTCCTAGTAGTATGTGCACACACAGTTGTTTGGCCGTTATTTAGGAAGCATTAACGACAAGGGCCAGAGACACAGGAATGGGCGTTCGTGACTTGGTTGCCGTCGCAGCCGAGTCCTATCACAAAACCCCAGACTGGACAGGCCTCCGGTTTGATCTGGAGTAAAGTTGGTCATTGACTCAGTCACCGTAACTTGTTTCTTATTGGCACTGCAACTTTGTCTTACCATTTTACCATCAGAAAATGTTGTGTTGTGCCGCCCTTGTTACCTGTTTCTGGATCCTTTTTTTCACTTGTGCTCCTTAGGACTGTGCTTTGAGGTCGCAGATGGCTAATCTAGAGTGTTGACCAAAATGACATCTCTGATCATTGATCATCTGACTGGGCGTGGGTCTTCAAGGCACCGGCTGCCGAAATTCTCTGGTAGGATTCCAACAAGAATCTATCGGAAGGTGTGGTTGCCTTTCTTATTGGGCGCTAAACCGAGAAGGAGTACTGTCGTTGCCCCATCCGTGCCCTCATAATCCCACTTCCAGGACCCAGAGAGCTCTTCCATCCACACATATTAATTCTGGCCCATTTTACTGCCTATGCTGGCAATACTGCAATCTTAGAAGCTACGCGACTACAACCCACCGAACTTTAGGATGACTGGGTTGCTTGAATTACTTAGTATTTCCACCCACCTTGCACATAAACGCCATAGACCTCAGGTCATCGGAAAAATCGATTTACCTGTGACTCGCCGGACAGCCCCGGGCCACTCATCTGGCAGACCAGTTTGAGATTTCAAGATTAGGCCGGACGACAAGTAAGACATCCTTGGATGATGTCACGACACCCCCTTGGTTTATGGCCTTTTACAGATTAAAAAAATTATGACATTGGTGTTGATCGACGCCTGAAGATATTGCTGCTGCTGCTGCTTGGTCCACGTCAGACTTGAAGAGCTCTCACGTTTCGCAGCTGGCCTTCCCTAACGGTCACTCCACTTTCCATCACCAGTAAATGCACTGTGTAGCCCTGGGCTGCTAGGCTGTCGGACAGGTTCCGCCTTCCCTGAATGTGACTTGTATTTTTGGGCTTCCTCTGCCCGAAGAAGTTTGACCAATCTTGTAGACCGCCGAGAAAATTCTTTTCATATAAAGAATGTGCTCTATGCCTATAACTGTCCACAGTTTGTTCGTGGGTCTTCATTTATGCTCCCGGCAACACTGGATGACGTCACCAAGATATTTATTTGCTTAAGACGGGTCGCGAATGTTAAGGCGTTTCGAATCCTTGTCGGTTTTTTGTACGTTGGTGCGCTCCCATTTGTTGAAACAGCAGGCTACTTCGAAAATCCAGTGCTACCGCGTTTCATGCCTTTCCTGAATGCCGTTCTTCACATATCTTCTCATTGTTGTGCTGTGCAGTGCAGGAGGACGTTTAGAAGTGGAATTTATTTGCTTGTCTCCACCACCGCGAGTCACTACGCAACTCAAACAACCCACCGTTGAGTCCTACTCTTGACTGCAGGGTTCCTCAGCCAAACGGACTTCCACTCAGCCTATATCAGGTCCATACGCGCCGCAAAATCCGCACAACAGCGAGCAGATCCCGCTAGCGTTGGTGGATTTAACGGGGACAACAGTGCATGGAGCTTGCGATGTAACAGTTGTAAAAACCAGGTCCACGTCTGCCACGACGCTATCTTGTGTCAACTGCTCAGAATTCTATCTTCCAACCGCCCTTGGTAACAGTTTTCGGTCGATGAAACAACATCTTCCCCGATAATACTGTCCCCCGCTCCCAGCTTCATTGTAATAGGCTGTACATCCCAGGATGCGTCAAAACGATAGCCTCCAGGGTGCCCTATACTTCATTTTACTCACCAACTTAAGCTGATGAGGCTGAACATTATTAAATACAAGGGTAAAATTACCGCAACCTGGAATGTTCGGTTCTGAATGTTTTGAACCACAATCTCTTACCAATTACAACAGGTAACCGGATTCACCCCTCTTTGCTTTACTGTAAAGCAGGGTATTTTGAATCCCCCAAGGCACCTCTCAGTGATTCAGCTAGAATCGGTGTCTTCTAGCAGAGCTTGGCATGAACTGAGACCTCGGTCAATTTTCTGCTTTTTGGGCAGCTTTGTCCATTAATCATCCTCCTGATATCCTGGTTTCAGTAGACTCCCAAGTTTGCAGACAATTGATAGCTCGAAAGGTTATAAATTCCTGGCCTCCCTCTACTCGCGTATAGGCGCGATATTTATTTAGATGTCAGCCCCCTCCCTCCCCTGAGATTATAACCTGACCTGCGGCAGCTTTTTAATTGCCTTGACTCCTAGTCACTTGAACGCAAATCTTGAAATCTGCAGTCACTGTCTTCAACAGAAAAAAATTCAAATGAGGCATTTTGTTATTTTATGGCAGGCCTGACAGCTCAACCATCATGGCCAACAATGTCTACCGTCATCAAGCTGTGCACCGGGACTTAGTTTATTATCATAGTACACTGACTCAACATCGACCGCACTCTCCCCTGCTCTCTCACTTGGTCCCGGTGTCAAAATACAGTCAAGAAGACCGGAGGCGGGGTCGGACGCAGTCGGCCGGCGTGGCGTTAACTCGCACCTAGGCGTACCACCACAGTCCCCTGGTCTACGCACAAAAAATCCAAGATTGCACACAACAAGAAGAGAGGGGGGTGGGGATGGCTCAGGTTGTAACTGAGTGGGCGTGCGTGCAGTCTGACTCACCGTCCTGAGAGGAAGACCCAAGTATCCCGTCAGTTGGTAGTCCACCGAGCCACGACTTTTATCAACGTAGGTCAGCACCACCAGCAATTAAAGGGTCCGAAAAGTTAATAGAGTGACGCAGGGGCGATGGCCTACGCGAACTTTGTTCAGAATACTACAGTTGTATAAGGCCTCTGCCGTTTTTGACGCTCACAAATTCCATACCTTTCTTCATCCTATACGCCCGTTAAGCTGGCCAACGCGGATTAAAATTGCAGTTTACACCAAACCATAACTTTGCTCATCCCCAGTTGATATTACTTGAAATAGTAGGGGTTGCTTATATGCCCCCCCCCTCCCCACACGGGACAAGGGGTCAAGACCCGCGGCTGTTTAGTAAATTCTGGGAGATTAGGGTTAAGATTAAGATTGGGACACGGAAATACTTACTCTTCCTGGAATTTAACGCAAGGCCATCTTTATTACGGGAGAGGAGGGTGAATCTCCTGTTTGCGTGTCCTGTCAGGGGAAGAGGGCATATAAGCAATTCCGATCCTTCAAAAAAACAGTTAAGGGCAAAACAAGGTCATTTGTGCTCATGGATTCCACCGCCGGGCCCAGCGCCAGTTCGGCGTCAAAATGGTTGCTTCTCGAGCGTGACCTCACCCCCAGGTTGTCACATAAACCCTGGTTAATTTTCACTTACGGCACAACAACATTCTTAAAGCCACAACCGTTTCTCAGATTTTCCGATTTAATTGACGTAACCGTGTTTCTCAATGGTGCCGGTGTGACCCATTGACCCCCCCTCCCGCTTTGAACATATCCTCTTCCTAATCCACCCCGCCACCGACCCCCTGCTTTCTCCTTGTGTTTCCTCATTACTATCGTCCCTACGCCTTCACGGCTGAAGTTTCATCCCGTTCTTATCACCTGATCATATTACTCTGCCCAAAGGTGCCACCATATCGGCACCAAATGTACTCACCGAGTTAGCTGACTAGTGTGTGCGCGCGCACGCGCGCGAAACCCTGTGGTGGGAAGGTGGGTGTTGTGCGCAAAAAATCGTGCGCGAACTTATTAACGGTGACGACATTGGTGGCGGCGACCCCTACCTGCGTTCTATCTGGTGCTCCCTTGCTCGCTCGCTCAACGATTGCATATGAGGCGGTGCTAGTGGCGGCGGCAACGTGGTGCTGCTACCACCGCGACTTCGTGACTGCGCGTGCGCTGTAGACTTTCCGCGCACACGCGCTCGCCAGCCCGCGGGCACAGCCCTCGCGCTGCTGCCGCTGCCGCCACCACCAGCGCCTCTATCGATTGCGACGGCGACTACGTGCGTGTGTGTGTGGGCGTCAACCCCGCAGTCACGCGCACGGCTAGTTTGCAGTCTGCACGCGAAGTAGAAATTTCGTGCGCGCGCGCGCGTGCGTGCGCCTGTGCGATGCTCGCCGGCGTGCGCGAAGTGATCGCTTGCGCGTCATCTCGTGCGGCCGCACTCGGTTAGCCTCCGCCGCGTGCCGTCATGTGCTATGGCAGCGACGACGCGCTCCCGGGCTATCCTGGTTACCCGGTGTGGTGTATGAGCGCTTGCGCGCTCTTCTCAGGAATCGCAAGCGAACGGAGAACAGGACCGCCACCTAAGCAGTGGCGGCTCGCGCACTCACGCAAGCGCGTGTTTGATCGTGCGATCTTCTGCCAGACACGCAAGCACACGTTGGCACGCATGTATTGCTCAACCCTATCTCCCTTGCGCGTGTATGTGCTTTCTGTGAGTGCGTTTCTGATAGTGAGTCGACTATTCGTTGTAAGGGCTTGCTAGTTCCCATCAAAGTGTGCGCTTTACTACTTATTCTTTGCCTACGGTATAGATATCTCTTGTTCTGGTTTCCATTGAACATTTTTGATGGAATTTTTTGGGCCGCTTTACTTGTACAACACCTGGACCTCAGCATATGCGGAGTAGACAGTTGTCTGCTTTATTAAACCTTATTTGAGAAGCTTTCCTGTCCGAGAGCTGTTACACAGGTGACACTGAGATCTACATTATCTCGCACTATGAATCGGCGGTAGAAATGGGCTGGGCCCACTTCAGTCCTGTCCAGGATAATAATTGTAACTGACGTAACCAGTGATCAGAGGCATGCATAGTCGAACTCTCAAATGCGACAATATCCCTCCCATTTAGCTCGGAACCTGATCCCCGAATCTCTGTCTTATTGAACGGATCTTGGTTTGCCTACGTCTTGAAGTTATCTACTCCAATTCTTTCGAAGCCGAGACTGTCTTCCATCGATCAGAACTGCTAACTGGGTGGGATACAGTGTCCCTGTTTTGCCTCTTAACCTCGAATCGGGAGCCCTCGCAGGTGATCACATGCCGACGTGCGGTACCTAATTAAGATGCAGTATCTACAAAGGGAGGCTTGAATGACCATTTCCACCTTTTTTGTCGTCCTCTGCTAACCATAACCCAGCCCCAAGCCAGAAAGCTCTGATTGTAACCGACAGATCACAAGCCCTTGCCTCATTTGGTGGCTTCGGGTTCGAACTTACGTTTCTCCCGCCTGTCTGTGGGATTTAACTAACAAATGATAACACTGAGTTACTGGTGATTTTTTTGGGTGTCACAGCCCTCTCAATAATATGGTGGCAACCCCTTCAATCCGTGATGTCCAAATGCACAGGGAGAGTTCATGCGGTAATCACAACATAGAAATTACCCAGCGAAGTATCTACACTAGGCAATTGTAAGCTGTACTCGTTTTAAGCTAGCATTTGTCGGTCGGCCGCGTTCATTTGTGGGCTGCATAGAGGGGCGGGGGGTGAGATGATTTCACTGGGCATGGCCGTGAAGTTTCTAATCAAAAATGTGCGAAACTAAGTCTAGTAAGGGAGAAGTACTGTCGACGACGACAGGTGTGAAGCTCGAATAGTCGCACAAAACCCGAGGCTCAGAACAGAGAGCTGAAAGGCCAAACAGGTGGTCAGTATTTCATGTCGCAGCCAAGCCAGACCTGTAAACGCTACTTCTACGCAACTTTGGAGTTTGGTACTGAGTACTCACTACATTTGGCTTTCCGATTACTTAAGGGGAAGGCTTTTTGGCTGAACGCCAACGTTTGCACGTACTTTCTGGGATAAGGAATTCAGAACACCGAATAGTCTGGAAGACTGACAGTTGAGAGTCATGGTAAAAAAAATTAAATGAAGCGTTCCACGTTCACACACACACAGTTGTTTACAGAAGCTCATTGGATATAATTGGCCACTTGGTCAGGCGGAGCAATTAGCGGTCGTGCTGGGTTTTGTTTTTTCTTCATTCGAATTGTTTTTCAAGAAGAGCTGCCTTGTAACTCAGGAGCTTCTATGGTTCTTAAGCTTTACTGTGGACTTAAACAAATTAGCTTCACCCCTGACAGCCAATACCGATACACCTGCGAAGTGTGACACATGGCTCTGATTAGCACTTTACCTACTCCTGAAGGGACTACGGTTGTGTCGTTTAACCGTGCCAACTGGGTTTATTCTAGCAGAACTATTTTGTGAGTTGTCGCGTGATCGCGAAATTTAATCCAGCACGTGGACCATCAGCTAGCTCACTTTCCTTCTCCCGCCAAACGTCTCCTTTAAAACCGTTTTTCTTCCGCCCGCAGTGCTAGTCAATCTTGTTTTGGTTATCTTCGTTCCAGGTCTGCTTCGCCTACTTGTGCACGGCTCTAATCTCTTCTCAGAAAAAAAGCGTCGCAGTACTTGACACCCTCTCAGTTGCAGCCCTCGCTGGTTACATGTTTTGTCAATAAATTTTAACCTGATTTTGTAGACGTCTCAAAAAATCTGTTCTGTTTTCATCGTTCAGTTAGCCTCTAGTTAAGGTTAAAGTCAAAGCGTTGGCCTTTGACTCTCGTTTCTCGCTATGCTTGCATAGTTATTCTACCGTTACAAGACCTTGCGCAGGCGTTTCGGTGTCGTTGTGCGTTTATCTACATCCCACCAACTTAGTCCTCGTCTCTCTTTTTTAGCCCTTAAACGGAAGCAGTTCCAGTGTGATCTCTGCGAAAAGTCGTACCCGCGAAATCAAAGCCTTCAGGCTCATCGCATTCAAGTTCATTCGGGTGAGTTATTCCTATTTTCTGTCTACTGCCTCTACGGGTCGGTTTTTCTTTCACTCTGACTATTCGGATCCTTTGAGTTTCCCATTTCCGTTTTCGAGCAGCCTCTACGCTGCCACACTAACCTCTTGGTCGTACGTCTGACGAATAAGCAGTAGTCAATCCTTAAACAGTATGGGCACGCAGGGGCACGCCGTGGGATCCGTGTTGCTGCCCCTATCCTCTTGTTAAAATCCTGACCAAGCGTTCATTGGGGATCAGAGTACGTGGTGGTACACCTAGATGCGAATTTTTGCCGTGCTAGCCACCTGTGTTCTCTCCTACCTCCGGCGTCCCTGGCTCTGTCATGCCACCGGACCCAAGGGGAAGACGAGGTGGGAGTGCGGTAGATGCAGATCAAGTTACAGCGCTCGCTTCCAGCCTGCTATTAAGTACGCAGTGGACATCGTCGAACTCGACGGTCGAACCATCGGCAGTACCTTCTGTCGTGAGTGGACACCAGTCTATCAAATAGCTTAGTTCCAAATAAGTCCCACGCCACAACTGGTTTCCCGATGTGACGAATGAATATGCAGTATAAAACTAAACCGCCCTCTAGCGGGCTGTTTCACGCACCCACGACGTGGCCGGGCTTTTGAACGGCTGAATAGTTTCGGTCATCGATCTCTGTGTCGTATTTCGTCAAATATCTATGCATTTTTGGATTTATGCTGTCTAAGTCGGCCTTAGCGCCAACTGAAATAAGTACAAGAAAGTCGCAGGAAGACCGGATTTTATGCCATACCTCACTAACGGATGAACGGGTGCCTCCAGAATTGTGGGGCATGCGGGTGTCTCTAATAGTTGAAGTCCCTTACGAAGCAAGCAAATCATGCAGCGATCATGTCGCTGATCAATTATGAGGTGTGCCGGTGATGCGCGGTAAAATTAACGAACCAAAACGGTTTTAAGACTGTGAATGTTACCTGACAGCAATCGGGGTTTCTCCAGTTACCGCCACCGTGCGGATTAAGGTTCACTCTCGACGATTATATATATATATATATATATATATATATATATATATATATATATATATATATATATATATATATATATCGGTGAGCCACACACTATCATCATATTCCCGATCGCAACCAACAAAGCAACGAGCCCGTGGCTCAATGGAAGAGCGTTCGACTCAAATACCAAAGGTCGCGGGTTCGAATCCCAGGTGTTCCACACTTGGATTGGGTATGACTGGCTGATGACGGCTAATAAGCCATAAATGGCCATTCCAGTCTCCCTTGTCTTTGTCGGTTCCACATTATCAACGTATGCTACACGTCGCTATGCGACTGTCTGTGAGTACTCTAGTCTGAGTTCCAGGGCACAACGGAACATAAATGTTCCTAAAGCAGATCGGTGAGCCACACACTATCATATATATATATGGAAGGAGAAGATAAGGCGATCTCTGGGGTAGAAGTTATACTTGTCTGACGTTTCACACTCATACTCGAGCGCATCATCGGAGATAGAGCATAGGGGGAACTACATGGTTTAAAAAAGGGTCTTTCGTGCTCACTTGCGATAGGTCTAGCCACCTCGTTTCTCATTGGTCCTCCCCTCGTGCGCCAATGGTGCTTGACGGCCTCATAGGGCACTGGTAGGTCAATGCTGCGGTTGATAGAGTTGGCGTCTGACTGCCAAGCTTCGATGACTTCCCTCGCCAGTCTGTTTTCGGCTCGGCCGAGCACTTGAGCTCTGTCAAAATCGAACCGGTGGTTGTTTTCTAGACTATGCATGGCGACGTGTGATCGAATATCCTTTCGCCTTACGGCCAAAGTGTGCTCGTGCATGCGCGTACTCAGTCGTTTGTCGGTCATGCCGCAGTAGTTGGCCGGGCAGTCTAGACAGTTGACACGGTAAATAACGCCTGAGGTGTCTGCGGGTGGTAGTCGGCCCTTTGGTTGCATGACTAATCGACGGATGGTGGTCTCTGGTCGGTGTCCAACGCCCACGTTTAGCGGTCTTAACATGCGCTCAGTGGCTTCTGAGACGTTCTTCACATAGGGCAAGACATGGAAGGTTTCAGGTCTTTGTTTAGGCTCACCTTCGGTCTTTGTATGCCTTTGGTATAAACATTTGTTTACGAAGCTGCGTGGATATCCACTGGCGAGAAAGAGGCGCCATAGGGTTTTACGTTCTCGAAGCTTCTCAGCCTCTGTGCTGCGGCGAAAAAGCGATCGGACGCAACTGCGTTTATGCGACAGGGGGTGGTTGCTGTTGTAGTGAAGAATTTTCTCCGTGTTAGTCGCTTTTCAAAACACGCCAGTCTGGAGGGTTCCGTCCTCCTGCCTTGATATCTGAACATCGAGAAAAGGGAGCATTCCGTCCTCTTCTTCCTCCATTGTGAATTGAATCTGCGGGAAAATCGAGTTCAGATCCCTTTTGAAGTTCTCTTTGGCTTCTCGGTGTATGATAACAAAGGTGTCGTCTACGTAGCGCATCCAGAATTTCGGCTTGTAGATCTGGAAGACCTGAGTTTCCAGTTCTTGCAGGATGGCCTCCGCAAGGTAGCCGGAGATCGGTGATCCCATCGGGGTTCCCTGGATTTGCTCATAAACGTAGTCGTTAAACGTAAAGTACGTGCGAAGGCAGTAGTCCAGTAACTCCATTGCGTGTTCTTTTTTAAAAAAGTTTTCCTTCATCGTTGTACCTTCTGTCCAGAAGGTCATCGATGACTCTCATGGCCAGTTCTTTTGGTATGGATGTAAATAGGGAGACGACGTCAAAGAACACCATTATCTCGTCGGGGGCGATTGTGATGCCTTGGAGTTTTTCTAGGAAGTGCGTTGAGGATACGGCTGTGTGTTCTGAGCCCTCTACCAGCTTCTTCAAATGCTTAGCGAGCCATTTAGCCAGTCCGTAGGTAGGCGTGCCTTTCAGCGCCACGATGGGCCGTAGGGAAACATTCGGCTTGTGGATTTTTGGCAAACCGTAGAACCGCGCTAAGGCGGCATCCTGTGGTTTCATCTGTCTCCAATCGTTTTCGGATATTGCCTTTTGGCTCCTCATTAGATTCAGAGTCTTATTGATTTTTCCTAAACAAAGACCTGAAACCTTCCATGTCTTGCCCTATGTGAAGAACGTCTCAGAAGCCACTGAGCGCATGTTAAGACCGCTAAACGTGGGCGTTGGACACCGACCAGAGACCACCATCCGTCGATTAGTCATGCAACCAAAGGGCCGACTACCACCCGCAGACACCTCAGGCGTTATTTACCGTGTCAACTGTCTAGACTGCCCGGCCAACTACTGCGGCATGACCGACAAACGACTGAGTACGCGCATGCACGAGCACACTTTGGCCGTAAGGCGAAAGGATATTCGATCACACGTCGCCATGCATAGTCTAGAAAACAACCACCGGTTCGATTTTGACAGAGCTCAAGTGCTCGGCCGAGCCGAAAACAGACTGGCGAGGGAAGTCATCGAAGCTTGGCAGTCAGACGCCAACTCTATCAACCGCAGCATTGACCTACCAGTGCCCTATGAGGCCGTCAAGCACCATTGGCGCACGAGGGGAGGACCAATGAGAAACGAGGTGGCTAGACCTATCGCAAGTGAGCACGAAAGACCCTTTTTAAACCATGTAGTTCCCCCTATGCTCTATCTCCGATGATGCGCTCGAGTATGAGTGTGAAACGTCAGACAAGTATAACTTCTACCCCAGAGATCGCCTTATCTTCTCCTTCCATATATATATATGATAGTGTGTGGCTCACCGATCTGCTTTAGGAACATTTATGTTCCGTTGTGCCCTGGAACTCAGACTAGAGTACTCACAGACAGTCGCATAGCGACGTGTAGCATACGTTGATAATGTGGAACCGACAAAGACAAGGGAGACTGGAATGGCCATTTATGGCTTATTAGCCGTCATCAGCCAGTCATACCCAATCCAAGTGTGGAACACCTGGGATTCGAACCCGCGACCTTTGGTATTTGAGTCGAACGCTCTTCCATTGAGCCACGGGCTCGTTGCTTTGTTGGTTGCGATCGGGAATATGATGATAGCGTGTGGCTCACCGATATATATATATATATATATAGTGCCCCTAAACGAGCCACGTGGTAGATGCTTTGGACCAACATGGGGCCACATTAGCACACGGCAGGTGTTATTCGGGTTGAACTCCCATAACAAATGACGAACATGGACAGGTGTGGTGGCATGCCTAGGGCGTGGCTAGGACTTAGGGTCCCCGGCCGCATCAGCCACCTGCACCCTCTCCTATGTCCAGTCTTCTTAACTCTGTCATGACACCGGGCATAGGTGAAGGAGGAGAGAGTGCAGTAGTTGCAGCGCAAGTATACTGTCACTTAAAACTAATCCACGCGCAAGTCACCATTCCTGCACCATCCTTCTGTGGAGCATATGGTGGACATCGTCTGACTATCACTGTTGAACTGTCGTGTGTGTGTGTGTGCCCCCTTTGCCCCCTAAACGAGCCACGTGGTAGATGCGTTGGACCAACACGGGGGCCACATCAAGGCACGGCATGTGTTATTCGGATTGCGCTCCGCTAACAAATGCCGAACATGGGAGGTGTGGTGGCAGGCCTAGGGGCGGCTAGGACTTAGGGGACCCGGCCGCGCCAGCCACCTGCGTCCTCTCCTGCCTCCGATCTTCTTGACTCTGTCTTGACACCGGGTTCAAGTGGGGAGGAGGAGAGAGCGGTAGCTGCAGCGCAAGGCTACTATCACTTAAAACTAATTCACGCGCAAGTCACCGTCCCTTTACCACTCTTCCATGGAGCATTCGGTGAATATCATCGGACTACGACGGTTGAACTATCGTGTGTGCCCCCTAAACGGGCCACGTGGTAGATGCGTTGGACCAACATGGGGCCACATTAGCACACGGCAGGTGTTATTCGGGTTGAACTCCCATAACAAATGACGAACATGGACAGGTGTGGTGGCATGCCTAGGGCGTGGCTAGGACTTAGGGTCCCCGGCCGCATCAGCCACCTGCACCCTCTCCTATGTCCAGTCTTCTTAACTCTGTCATGACACCGGGCATAGGTGAAGGAGGAGAGAGTGCAGTAGATGCAGCGCAAGTCTACTATCACTTAAAACTAATCCACGCGCAAGTCACCATTCCTGCACCATCCTTCTGTGGAGCATATGGTGGACATCGTCTGACTATCACTGTTGAACTGTCGTGTGTGTGTGTGTGTGCCCCCTTTGCCCCCTAAACGAGCCACGTGGTAGATGCGTTGGACCAACACGGGGGCCACATCAGGGCACGGCATGCGTTATTCGGATTGCGCTCCGCTAACAAATGCCGAACATGGGAGGTGTGGTGGCACGCCTAGGGGCGGCTAGGATTTAGGGGACCCGGCCGCGCCAGCCACCTGCATCCTCTCCTGCCTCCGGTCTTCTTGACTCTGTCATGACACCGGGCTCAGGTGGGGGAGGAGGAGAGAGTGCGGTAGATGCAGCGCAAGTCTACTATCACTTTAAACTAAATCACGCGCAAGTCACCGTCCCTGCTCCGCTTTCCCATAGAGCATACGGTGAACATCGTCGAAATCGAAGGTCGAACTATCGTGTGTGAAACGGTGCGCTAAAAGCCGTGGCTTGGATGGTTGCCAACTGACGGGATAACTCGGACTGCGTGGTCAGCCCAATGTTTGTTTTGTGGAGTGGCTGACTGGTGGACTGAGAGTCAGGCTGCAATGGCTCCTTCTTAATGTGGCCTTTATGGCACTCCCACTTCATGGGATCCAAACCAGGTGTTGTGGTACGCCCAGGGGTGGCTCCGGCCGCGCCAGCCACCTGCGTCCTCTCCCGCCTCTCCTAACTCTGTCTTGACACCGGGCTCAGGTGGGGAAGGAGGAGGAGAGAGTGCGGTAGCTGCAGCGCAAGGCTACTATCACTTAAAACTAATTCACGCGCAAGTCACCGTCCCTGCACCATCCTTCCTTGGAGCATACGATGGACATCGTCCAAATCGACGGTCGAACTATCGTGTGTGAAATGGATCGCCACAGCCAGTCAAGCCTTTAGACGCATTCGGAACATGTTCTGGAATCGACGCAGTCTCCACCTCAGCACCAAACTCAAGATTTTCAAAGCTATCCTATTGCCGATGCTGCTATATGAAGCGGAGACCTGGACGATCTACCAAAAGCAGGCGCGGAAGCTCAACCACTTTCACCTCAGCTGTCTCTGCAGAATACTAAAGCTGAGTTGTGATGACAGGATCGTTGACACGGAAGTGTTCGAGCGAACAGGCCTTCTCAGAATTTACGCTCAGCTGAAACAACTGCAACTGCGCTGGAGCGGCCGCCTGGTGAGAATGGACGACGAACGAGTACCCAACCGCCTCTTCTATGGAGATTTCGCCACGCGTTCTCGTCGACATGCGGGTCAACTACGACGCTACAAGGACACTCCGAAGACCTCCCTGAAGCAATTGCAGATCAACCCAGCGTCCTGTAAGGACCTCGCCCGGAACCGACCGGCCTGGAGGAGAGCAGTGAATAAAGGGGCAGCAATCTACGAAGCCAACCGGATCACCGCCGCCAAGGCCAAAAGAGCGGCACGATAGTCACCAGCGCCCCGGAACAACACCGCCATTGCCAACATCGCCCTGCCAACATGCCTGCGCTGTCAACGCATCTTTCGCGCGCAAATCGGCCTGGTTGGACTTCTTCGGACGCAATGCACCAATGAGCGGCACGATAGTCATCAGCGCCCCGGAACAACACCGCCAATGCCCAGGCCCTGCCAACATGCCTGCGCTGTCAACGCATCTTTCGCGCGCAAATCGGCCTGGTTGGACATCTTCGGACGCAATGCACCAACAATCCGACAATTCCAATTTCTACGTCAAGTTCTGCCAACCCTCCTCCAGACTCCCCCACCCCCACCATCAATTCAATTACTCCCACCATCATAGAGACCACATCCCTCTACTCATCGCCTGTTACCCCCACCACCGCCTTCGCCTTCACTACCACCACCATCAGCGGTGGGAACTCTCCTAAACTGTCCTCAATGCGACCTCAAATTCACCTCACGCATCGGCCTGGTCGGTCACTTGCGAATCCATCGTACAGAGACTGGTGAACCAGTGCCTGGAGCACCAACACACAACAGAGCTCGTCGCTTCCACTGTCCTCGCGCATTCACTTATCACATGGGCCTATTTGGTCACATGCGCATCCATGACAGCGGAATTCACCGCAATGCCGACAACAACGATACACCATACACACCCTTCGCTCCTGCCATTCTTAACGCCAACACCACCCCCACTATCATGAATGACAACCCCCAAACCTCTCCCGCTTTATCCTGCCCACACTGCGCCCGCAACTTCAACTCACGCATCGGCCTGGTCGGTCACCTGCGAATTCATTGCACGGAGGCTGGTGAACCAGTGCCTGGGGCTCCGACATACAGTCGTTGCACCCGCTTCCCACTGCCCTCACTGCTCCGCACATTTACACACCGCATGGGCCTATTAGGACACATGCGCCTTCACGACAAACTGCGGTAAACCACCTGAGTCTAAGCCACATCAGCGCACACCATCAACACTAGTACATATACAACACCCTCACAATCATCATAATGTACTTTATAAAATCACGGTTTCCTAGAAACCGTAGCTTTAAAGGCTGCCAATCTGACGCTTGCACCAGACCACGTCCTCGGACCAGTGTATGTGCTGTGTGTGTCGAATGGCTGACCAGAGGTGGAGCGGCCACCTGGTGAGAATGGATGATGAACGACTACCCAACCGACTCTTCTATGGAGATTTCGCCACGGGTTCTCATCGACACGGGCGTCAAATACGACGCTACAAGGACACTCCGAAGACCTCCCTGAAGCAATTGCTGATCAACCCAGCGTCCTGTGATGACCTCGCCCGGAACCGACCGACCTGGAGGAGGACAGTGAAGACAGGGACAGCAATCTACGAAGCCAACCGGATCAACGCTGCCAAGGCCAAAAGAGCGGCACGATATTGAACAGCGCCCCGGACCAACACTGCGAATGCCCAGGCCCTTCCAACATGCCCGCGCTGTCAACGCACATTCCGCGCGCGAATCGGCCTGGTCGGATATCTTCAAACTCAGTGCAACAACAAGCACATAACATCAACCTCTGCCGCACCTGCCTCAGGCCCCACGACGACGACGACCACCCCAACCACTGATAACAACTTCATCGATGCCCCGCCGCCCACGATCACTGATACCCTTCTCCATCCCCTTCGCCGATCACGGTGATGAACACCACTTGCGCCATTCTCACCACCTCAGTAGCCACCGACTACCTGCTATTTGCAACACCACCACCGCCGCCACCAGCACCAGCGATAAGGACTCCGTACTAACCTGTCCTCATTGCGATCGCACTTTTACCTCACACATCGGCCTGGTCGGTCACTTGCGAATCCATCGCAAAGAGACTGGCGAACTTGTGCCTGGAGCACCAACACACAGCAAAGACCGCTGTCACCAATGCCCTCATTGCCCACGCGCATTCACTCATCGCATGGTCCTGCTCGTTTACGAAAACGGAATCCACCGCGATGCCAGCACATCTTACGCACCCATCACCACTTCCCATATTACTCCCATGAGCTCGACTAACAGTACCAGCAGCAGATCCCCCAAGACTCAGCACCTCCCGATATATCGTATCCTTTATTTTCACCGCACATGCACATCACGCATCGGTCTGGTCGGTCACTTGCAAATCCATCGCACAGAGACCGGCGAACCACTATTAGGAGCACCAACATACACCCGCCGCACCCAAATCAACTATCTGCACTGCCCACGCACATTCACACGCCACATGGGCCTATTATGTCACATGCGTCTCCATGAAAACTTGCAGTATAACTCCGCCGGCTATACCGCAACACTGCATCTCTCCCCATCAGCCTCTGCACCTCACATGATCACACGCTACACCGCAACAAAACATGATCTCAGTTTGCCTAGCTGATCAACAGACAAGTATGATCCTCGGCTTTTTCTCCATGTGACTATTCTGTTTCATGTGTGGTCTGAGCTTGAGAATATCACTGGGCGATAAGGGCCGTGGGTTAGAAGGTTGCCAACTAAAAATTACACTCGGACCTCGCAGTCAGTCCAATGTATGTTGTGTGTAGTGGCTGACTGGTTGTGTGAGAGTCAGGCTGCGATGACTCCTTCTTAACGTGACGTCTGGCTATCTCACACATGTGAGACGTGAGCTGTTCAACCCCCTGTTGTGTGAAATCCTGGGGCTTGTGTTTGGGGGGCCAGGTCGTGTACGTAGTACACGCAGACGAGGTTACCAGAAGCTGCGCGCGCTTCCGCATCAGACAACTGACCGGTTCATACGGTGGCCTGATTGTGCGTGTGGGGAGAGAGTGAGGTCGACGGCTCAACGAATTTTCCTCCCCATAAATAATCTGACGCGCTTGAAACTATCATGGTGCGCTAAAAGCCGTGACTTGGAAGGTTGCCAACTGACGGGATAACTCGGACCGTGTGGTCAGTCCAATGTTTGTTTCATGTGGAGTGGCTGAGTGGCGGACTGAGAGTCAGGCTGCAATGGCTCCTTCTTAATTTGGTCTTTATGTCACTCCCACTCCGTGGGATCCGAGCCAGGTGTGGTGGTACGCCCAGGGACGGCGTCGGCCGTGCCAGCCACATGCGCCCTCTCCCATCTCCAGTGTTCTTGACCCTGTCATGACACCGGACTCCAGTAGGGGAGTAGGAAAGAGTGCGGTAGACGCAGCGCAGGTCTGCTATCACTTTAAACTAAATTACGCGCAAGTCACCGTCCCTGCACCACCCTTCCGTGTGGCATACGGTGGACATCGTCGGGCTACGACGGTCGAACTATCGTGTGTTTATACGGATTGCGCCCGTTTCTTTAATCCGTAGATTCCGAATTGTTGCAGCCATGCTTTGGGCGCTACGGTCGTGCGCGGTTTCTAGTCGGCCATACCCTCCCCGGACTGAAAATACTTGAAATTTTACCTCTGGTCTGTCATTTCGAGAGTTCCAGCAACCGATATAGGAAACCACAATTCGTCCGGCCGCGAAAATCTATTTTCATCCGATAGCCATGCTCATCTTCACTTTGAATGCAAATTTTCGTCCGTACTCAGGCCTCTCCGCCTGGCGTAGGTGGTGACTGTGTATTTCCCTCTTCCATCGTTGTCATTTAACCATTCCTGGGATACTTTCCTGAATACTATTACAATGAGTTCGGGCCAGTCTCTGGCTCTTTTACCTTCCCATTGGCCCATCTAACATTTTCAGGCGTCATTATTTTTACCAAACTTTTATGAAATCGCTAAGCAAGCAGAATGTTCCTTGATTAAAGCCTGTGAAAACTTGTCCTGCAAAGTAGGTTGTTCAACGTCTTTTGCTGATTCGTAGCAGGAAGTTTAAGATTTAAATATCTGTCATCAGGTCTCCGTTAGTCCCGTTATTTGTTACTTTATACCAATATTTCCTCTAATTTCCTTCAGAAACCAAGCCCTACACTTGCAGACTTTGTCTGAAGGGCTTTGTTCGTCGATGGGACTTCTATCGTCACTTGAACGCTGTGCACAAAGGTTAGTTGCAGTTTTGGTTTTGCAATCCCCCCCCCCTACTGTCGCTATTTTCTTCGCATCCCGCGTACCTCTGGATCAACCATCTAAATCAGCTCCCGAATTGTGCCCCCAGTTTCAGGGCCCTTAGAGGGATCGTTCCATGTTCTCACCACACCTCCGTGTTTTTCGTTTGTACTGTCAAAACCAGTGCTGTAGTTTCAGCAGCTGACACACTTTTGTATTCGAAATTTGCTGCTTGTAATAATGTCCTCAACGTCGTACTACTGCTATTACCATCCTTGGCTACGCTATTGCGTGTTTCCCTCGGTTATTTGTGCGCGCCTCCTGTTCTCAAAAATCCTGGCCTTACTACCTTTACATGAGATGTATTGTTTATTTTGAGCCCACATTCACCTCTGTTTGGAAACTAACAATGCACAGACTTTAATCAAAATAACCGACAAATCCGCGCTCCGGTACACGCGCTTACTTGGACGAACGAATCATCATAACGAGCGGATAAGTAGTTGCTTTTGACATCTTTAATTTTTTAGCTGACAAAGCTCTTCTAACAAGCCCTCTACAGCAGTTGGCTATTTCAGACCAGCCCTCCCCCCTCAGTTGTCGCATCGTGTTTGAGTACTGCATTTAAATGAGTTTTACTGGGACCTTTTAGAACGGGCACACGAGGCTCTGGATGATGACAAGAGAGAGGAGTACATAACTTGGATGCGTAGTCGTGCGTCTACGGACATCAGCTGGGAGTGCCTTAATGCTGTACGTCCGGAATTCACGCAACCCCAGCAACAGAAGGTCACCGTCTCCATGATAAAGCCTGCAAACGAGTAACTTCCTCATCAACGCTCCATCCCCGTTCCCTCAGCCGCCGTCTACCTTCGGTCCCTTCGTGTCTATTCGTTCCTGGCACTCTCTTAGCCTGCCTTCTCCCTCTTCCATCTACCCTAACTGCCCTTCAAGTCGAACTCACTTTTTATAAGTATCTCTGTGTACATACTGTTTGTGTAAATAATTTATTTAATATGGCTTTACAATGTTCAAGCTCGTTCAAGTTCTACTTCTTTTCTACAGTCTGCTGTCCTCTGATACACCGTTCTTCAAATTATATATATATATATATTTAAAATTTGTCCATCAATTGAGATGGTGGTGATCTCCTCACAATGTTGATGCTGACAATGTAGTATGTACAGTAAGCGTATATGTATTTATGAAATGCAATAAATATGCCCCCGAGAAATGCAAATTGCGGTGCATCCCTTTTGGTTGTTTTCCTAGTTACTCTGTCTCTTTGATGTTCCGTTTTTTAAGTAATGCTGATTTACTGATTGCGTAAAGCTATTAGTTTCTCGGAGCAGGATTTCGGGAAGGGCTTACTTGATCTCTTAATCATTTACGAGCTTCAAAGCCTTTCTATAAAAGGGTATAAAATTGTGCGTACCTTGTGCTTTCGCATTCATAAGGCCAAATATTCGATTTGTCTGCTCTGTGTGCAGGCGCAAGGAAGTGCACCCGTTTGGATGATTTCGTTTGCTTTGCTGTCTCTCCCGCTCAGACGATGTTGGCTTGTTCTTTGGAGTCGGCTGACCGTTCGATCGTCGTTTCAGACCATTTCCACATCATGTTTTTGGTGCAGGGACGGTGACTTGTTTGTGTGAATTAATGCATATTGGTAGCCAACTTACGCAGCATATGCCGCCCTCTCTCAGCCCTCACCCGCCTGGTTCTAGTGTCAGGACAAGATCAAAAACGCTGGAAGCGGGATCGGGCAGATAGCTGGTGCGGCGTCAGTTTGCGCGTAGGCGTACCACCACACCACCATGTGTGATATTTATTATGGGTTCGCATTCCCAATAGTGCCTGCTGTGTCCCGATTTGGCCTCTGTGTTGGTCTAACGCATCTACCGCGTGGGCCGTTTTAGTGGCACAGTTCGCAACATGACAGAGCAGAGGGGACCAGGATACGGGTACGCATGCATACGCTCACAGAGCGTTGTGCTCTGCGCCCTTTGTGTTAACGAACTTAACCCCTGTTGAAAGCTGGTTGAGTGTGCGTATACGATAAATTCGGGGTATCCGGTTTCCTCTTTAATGGGCTAAGTGAAATGGGTTTTTCTTGTATATTAAACCTCGTCCGTAAGAAAGCTGGAAATATTAGAGGCCCTTCAAATCAGCAACAGTGTTTAAGTACCTCCTATTATAAACTTACAGATTGTGTCCTACCCCAATTTTAGTTGGAAGTAAACTTTAGAAGCAAGTGTTTTATGTTCATTGCAAACGTAATAAACCCAATTAATCTGTTGGTGTAATCTTTCTGGTGCTGTGAGTCTCCGTATTGTCCATAGCCAGAGATTTCTCCAGACACTATCTCAGTTTCTCCTCATTCTCTCTGCCATTCGCATTTGTAGGTGTCTACGTTTGGGCCGTACGTATATTCTCTACTCCCTACTATCTAAGTGCTGCTTACGGTTCATACAATTATTGACAGTTCGATCGCCTCAAGCGATGACATCCACCATGCGCCCCGCAGCAAGGTGGGTGCAGCCCTGGTGACTTGCACATGAATTGGTTTATAGCGAGGCAGACTTGCACTACATCTGCTAAACGGTCCATCTACGCGGGCCACACATGATCGGGACTCCGCACAATGGAAGATTTACATAGGAACAAGGTAATGGCCCGATCTCGTGTTCATGAGAGTGCCATAGAGAACACGTTAGGGAGGGCCATTTAGTCCGACTCGGTCAACCAGCCAGTCAGCCCGTATAACTAGTACTGACCGTAATAACCAAGTTGTCCCGTCACTGGGCAAGTCACGACTTAGCGTTTTGGGATAGATTGAAGTCAGTCAGATATGCGAAATTTGGGATACGCTGGTGTGCCGCGGGGATATAGATTCCTTGGTGTCGGTCACTCTTCTATGCCCCAGTCGACTGTGAATCTGTCAATCACCTGATTTGGGCGCAGTGGCTGACGGAACTGGAACAACCCACCCACTTTGTCCTCAAGTAATGTATAAGGATACATCAAAGAAGACGCCTCTCACCTGCGTTTGGCGGGCATACTCTGGGCAATGCTCACCTGGGATCTCACGTGCCAGTGCAAAAAGGCCGCATCAAGAAGACACTGTGTCTAACTCCCAGTCCATGTAAGTGGCCCCCTCTACACTAAATTGCGTAGGCGGCAAGTGCGATCCAGCTGCGCTCGGTAGTCATACAGGCCAACTGTGCATTCCTAGTAAGTTAACAGGATATCCACTATAATACAATAACCAAGACAACCTCCAAGGCGGGACTTGTCTGTTAACTTAATTGCTTGCGACCCGACAACTAGTGGAACGATTTGCACTGAAGATTCACTGCGAAATGAGCGTGCTTGCGTCTAGCAAATAGGCATCATCGAACCACCAACGGCCGTGCTGGCGGGATGCTGAGGGTAGGGGTCTCACAAACAGACTGCGTTGAAGTACCGCGGACTCCGATGATGGCTCCATAGTATGTCCACCATGATCTACCTCTTTGGCGGGCTGGACGTCCATCTAATGGTCAACTTGAGATCTAGTCATCCTATCCATGAGCATTCACGGTGTCCGCTGCTAACAACACGTACGAATCTTGGCCCGTGCACCGGGTGGTAAATATACCAGTTGGCCTTTTCAGAGGAAAAGCGAGACTGCTCACCGCATTCCGAAAAGCGAAGACTTTCAAAGGCAGTGTACATCCGGACAATGTGATCGTTGTATAGTGCAGCGTGGACGTTGTCTGCTTCGCCAAGGTACGCTCGCCAGATCATTGCTCGTATGACCTCAAGGTGCCAGATGCCAATGAATTTTCCCGCCTTTGTCGTAGGAGTTCGTTGGCAGCTGTTGTCAAAATTAGGTCTCCAGAGGGCCAGTTTGTCAGTCTACGTACCGGTGTCACGGGGGAGTACATTTGTGCGCTTTCATGGTGCTTTTGTCATCTTCACGGTTGAGATGTACGCCCGAACACTGGGTGCTGATGATACGGGGAAAGAAGATCGGCACAATAAATGCAGACCCTAGTCAGACGCTTTCTAATACATGGTCTCTTATTTGCCAGGCTACTACGCAGTACGGAACAGTTGGATAGCATTTTCGTTTTGCGGCGCTGAAACATTTCACCATCAACTATGCCTGCTGCTGATACCCTAGGGCATATGGGAACGCTCTAACCAAGCCCACGATCCAAGTTCCTATATACTCTTCCGATCATGCTGGGCCGTTGCAGTACTGGAGCCCCGCCAAGTGCGTGGCGGGGGCTCTGAATTCATCGGTGTTTCTGTTTGGGCTCGGCTTCACCGCGTTGGCGCAGATGGCAACCATTCCTGGCGTGTGCTCAATCGACTAACAGCTGTCTTTCACTGAAGCATTCTCTCCAAAGCACCTATCAAATATTGTTCGACCACGGCAGATCGGGTTAGGATATTTGCTGAAACTTTCTGACTGGCTGCCTGCCTTCCGAGCGACCCAAGCTTCACAGGTATGTCTCATGCGGCCACACAATCTGCACAGCGGGACCGCAAACTACGTCCGGACGGTCTGAGGTGTCGTGCGCACCTCGGCTGATGTAGGTACAAAAAAGTCCGCATCGGATTAGAAGGGTGAGCTAGTCCTCTGCTGCGTCCGCATGAATGATTGGAAAAAAAATGAGTTGATCCGGTAAATTTTGTCAGATGTGCCATTCCGGTAAAAGAAACATTTTTTCCTAGTCTCTATATTTTAACAGCTCGGTACGCTCAGATACAGTCCGGTTGGAAAAACACCCACGTGCCCTACTAGATGCAGCTCACTGTCTACGACGAAGATCATCGATGGGTTAGACCAACTGAAAAACAGCAGAGCGCGTAACGAAGCTTATCCTCAACGTAATTCTGCAAGTGCCATTTGATAGTACTATCTCACCGGCTAAACGATCTTCTTCTGACGCAAAGTTGAAAAGCAGACTGAAGCGCTCGCACCAGTAAGTGGTGCCACTGGACGATCGTGTAATAAATATCACGCTGCCGCTAAATTCTTCCCTTTCATGGGGGAACGTATGCTCTCTCTCTCTCTCTCTCTCTCTCTCTCTCTCTCTTTCTCTCTCTCTTTCTCTCTCTCTCTCTCTCTCTCTCTCTCTCTCTCTCTCTCTCTCTCTCTCTCTCTCTCTCTCTCTCTCTCTCTCTCTCTCTCTCTCTCTCTCTCTCTCTCTCTCTCTCTCTCTCTCTCTCTCTCTCTCTCTCTCTCTCTCTCTCTCTCTCTCTCTCTCTCTCTCTCTCTCTCTCTCTGGCGTTCTTCGGGACTGTCTTAGCTCACCATTTTCGTCCAGCTTCGTGATAGCCTTTGCTTTGCAACATATGCTGGTACATCATCACGTTCCTGTAAGACGCGTAGTTCGCGATCAGCATATTTTGATTTTTTCGAAGAGGTTGCGGTCACGGGAAAATGCTTGGCAGAAGTGCAGTCTGTAGGTACCCGAACTGGGGAGACTCTATGATCGAGCTCCAAGTGGTAAGTCCGGGGTATTTTGAATTTTGTACATCTTTAAACATAACTTAACTCGTTTAGTATAACGTCCCTTTCTGATACATAATACGTTTATTCTGCGCTTATTTAAGAAAAAATGTACATTTTCGGTAGAAATCTTAGCCAGTTCTAGTGCAAATTATTACTGCAGTCCACATCTGTATACTTGCACGTGATTCTCCATTAGAGGGCGCTAATCTAAATGGGAACGGTTTGCGAACACCACTTTCGCCAGCTTGAAACTTAATTTTTCTGCCCACGTAACTGGTGTAAGATATTATTGACTGTTTTTGCCTGGCAAAGTCGCATCTCCTTTAAACATTCAGATTTGCAAATCTGTGCAATGCTGAGCACTACACCAGAGTAGAAACGCCAACTACAGTCTGTCCCAGGTAAAGAAGAAGTAACTGGAGTAACAAATGCATTTTACATAAAAGACTAAAAATTAATAGAAAAAAGGAACGCTTCAACATGAGAGCCATTGTTAGCAATGACTTCGTCGATTCTCGCCCTGAACTTGGCGCTTTTGTTCCTGATGTGCTCCGGTGACGTCTTGTTCCACTCTTTAACATTGGAGACCTTCAGGGCCTCAATGCTGTTGTGAGCCCCTTTGCAGGCCTTCCCCGCGACGTACGCCCAAATGCTGTATTTGAGGGTATTTAAGTCTAATGGCGATGGTGGCCATGTATCCTTGGGTTACAACTAAGGTATGTTGTCTTCCACCCAATTCTGTATCTTCCCTTGACGTATGTGCAGGCGCACCATCTTGCTGGAAGACTACATTGTCGGCTGTAGTTTGGTTAGAATCTATCCAAGGCTCGACATGCTTCTGAAAAACGTCCAGGTATACATCTGTGTTCACTTTGTCCCTGGCCTTGATGAAAATAGTGAGCATGACTGACGTCTGCGACCATCAGGTCAAAGACCATTACAGACGCAGGATGTTTGGTCTGAAACCTATTCTTAACATTACCAGGTACCTCGTTGACCCTCAGGGGTCTTATGTAGCGATCTATTCGACTGTTTTATACCGAATCGACCGTGACGAGTTTTTCGTTGGAGTAGAGCACCGTGTGTGGTCCTCTCTTGCAGAAGCTTAAGAGTCTCGTACTTCTTTTCAGTCTCTTCTATTTCACAGCCTCACTACCGAGATTCTTCTTTGTCCTTGCTCTCGATTTAGCCTCTCATGTCCTTTGTCATGACATTTCTGGCATTGTGCTCCAAGACCTCAAGCTCCAAAGCCATCTTTCTCATGCTCCGGACTGGAATACGATCCCAGGCAGCCCTTATAAGACGAGGGGCTGTACCTGGCTTCCTTTAGATGCGGCTTAACTTCTTATAACGGTCAATAATGGTGTAATCTGTTGACTTGGTCGTTTTCAACTTTGCAGCGATGTCCGTGGGTGAGAGGCCATTGAGACTGAGCTTAATAAATGGCCCATTAGTTTTTTTGATGACAAAATATTTGAAAATAATTTTCCGAGATATTGTTATTCTATTGTTACCAAGGTATTCTAAAGAAAGAAAGCATACATTTCAACACAAGTATTTTCAAAAAAAGTAGCGGCAAAGTATTACAAAAGTTATGATCGCATACGGTGCATGAGCATTCCAAAAACAAATGCGAACAATTGTTCCACCCACCAAACGTTTAAGCATTTGAGTATGTGGTTAAATGTCTTTTGTGAGATCGAGCTTCAGCCAATGGTCAACTATGCAAAGGTATGGATATCACATTGACCACCAAAGTATTTTATCATCTACATGGCCAATTGCTAGGACATTTGTTCTCAGATAATCGGGTCACAATTTAAGCAAACTGATTGCAAAAGCAAAAAATTTCTATTTTGTCTTCGATTTTCCTTTGAAAAAGGTGAAAGATGTTGACACATGTCTGGGACATGCCTCCGCACAACATTCAAAGATAGATCTTTTGGGCGTTTTTCATTTTTCCAAAAGCATTTTTATTGCTAGCCGTCAGTAAGAACGTTTATTTCCCTTGGAGATTGAGTTTTTTTAGGCTAGCCGATAAACATGACCTGTAACGAAAAAAACCTCTGAGAACCCATCGCATTGATAAAACCTGTCAGGAACTTCATGCTCATAAAGTGCGGAACCGAACTTTTCAGGCAACATGAAAATGCTTGCCAGGCGCCCTGGGGCATATCAGACTCCTCCATCGCGAGAATGCACACGGAAATTTTCGTCCGATACGCAGAAGATGGCAGCTTATAATTCTGTGTAGTAATTATATTTAAATTTACTGGTCCCTGGCCGACCTCCACAACAGGGAAGTCTAACAGATCATCTCCGCTTCAGTCAACGGCCTCTTAACTTATGCGAAAACCAACAGCACCCACCATCATCGAGACCGCATCACAATGCTCAGCACGTGTTACCCCCACAACCACCACTGTCACCACCACTACCACCATCAGCGATGGGGACTCCCTCCTAAACTGTCCTCATTGCAACCGCACATTCACCTCACGCATTGGCCTGGTCGGTCACTTGCGAATCCATCGTACAGAGACTGGTGAACCAGTGCCTGGAGCTCCAACACACAGCAGAGATCGCCGCCTCCACTGCCCTCACTGTCCTCGTGCATTCACTCATCGCATGGGCCTTTTCGGTCACATGCGCATTCACAAAAACCTGCGGTAAACCACCGGAGGCTAAGCTACATCTGAACACACTATCTTCATCAATACATCGACCACACCTTCACAATCACCATGTACCTGAGTATATCACGGTTTCCTAGAAACCGTGTCTGGGAAGGCTGCCAATCTGACGCTTACACCAGACCACGACGTCGGCTCAGTGTATGTGTTGTGTGTGTCGAGTGGCTGACCAGTGGACTAGGAGTCAGACGGCGATGGCTCCTCCATATCCCCTGAGTTAGTGAATCCTGGCGTTTGCGTTATGGGGGCCAGGTCATGCTGTGGCGCGCGAAGACGGGTACGCCGATCCGTCAGTCAATGCGCCCACTCCCACATTAGGCAACTGACCGGCTCGGACAGTAGTCTGACTGTGGCGGTGGGGGAGAGAGTGAGGTCGACAGCTCAGCGCATATTCCTCACTATAAACAATCTGACGCGCTTGAAACTATCATGGTGCGCTAAAAGCCGTGGCATGGAAGGTTGCCAACTGACGGGATAACTCGGACCGCGTGGTCAGCCCAATGTGTGTTTTGTGTGGAGTGGCTGACTGGCGGACTGAGAGTCAGGTTGCAATGGCTCCTTCTTAATGTAGCCTTTATGGCACTCCCACTCCGTGGGATCCGAGCCAGGTGTGGTGGCACGCCCAGGGTGGCTCCGGCCGCGCCAGCTGCGCCAGCCGCGCCAGCCACCTGCGCTCTCTCTTATCTCCGGTCTTCTTGACTCTGTCTTGACACTGGGCTCAGGTGGGGAGGAGGAGAGAGTGCGGTAGCTGCAGCGCAAGGCTACTATCACTTAAAACTAATTCACGTGCAAGTCACCGTCCCTGCACCACCTGGTGTGGAGCATACGGTGGACCTCGTCGAAATCGGCGGTTGAACTGTCGTGTGTGTGTGTGTGTGTCCCCCCTAAACGCGCCACGTGGTAGATGCGCTGGACCAACACGGGGGCCATATCCGAGCACAGCATGCGTTATTCGGGTTGCACTCCCATAACAAATGCCGAACATGGAGGTGTGGTGGCACACCTAGGGGCGGCTAGGACTTAGGGGACCCAGCCGCGCCAGCCACCTGCGTCCTCTCCCGCCTCCAGTCTTCTTGACTCTGTCTTGACACAGGGCTCAGGTGGGGGAGGAGGAGAGAGTGCGGTAGATGCAGCGCAAGTCTACTATCACTTTAAACTAAATCACGCGCAAGTCACCGTCCCTGCTCCATTTTCCCATGGAGCATACGGTGGACATCGTCGGACTACGACGGTCGAACTGTCGTGTGTGTGTGTGTTTGCCCTGGCCCCCTAAACGGGCCACGTGGTAGATGTGTTGGACCAACACGGGGGCCTCATTAGGGCATGGCATGCGTTATTTGGGATGCGCTCCCATAACAAATGCCGATCATAGAGGTGTGGTGGCACGCCTAGGGGCGGCTAGGACTTAGGGGACCCGGCCGCGCCAGCCACCTGCGTCCTCTCCCGCCTCCGGTCTTCTTGACTCTGTCTTGACACCGGGCTCAAGTGGGGGAGGAGGAGAGAGTGCGGTAGATGCAGCGCAAGTCTACTATCACTTTAAACTAAATCACGCGCAAGTCACCGTCCCTGCTCAACATTCCCATGAGCATACGGTGGACATCGTCGGACTACGACGGTCAAATTGTCGTGTGTGCCCCCTAAACGGGCCACGTGGTAGATGCGTTGGACCAACACGGGGGCCACATTAGGGCATGGCATGCGTTATTCGGGTTGCGCTCCCATAACAAATGCCGAACATAGAGGTGTGGTGGCACGCCTAGGGGTGGCTAGGACTTAGGGGACCCGGCCGCGCCAGCCACCTGCGTCCTCTCCCGCCTCCGGTCTTCTTGACTCTGTCTTGACACCGGGCTCAGGTCGGGGAGGAGGAGAGAGTTCGGTAGATGCAGCGCAAGTCTACTATAACTTTAAACTAAATCACGCGCAAGTCACCGTCCCTGCTCCACTTTCCCATGGAGCATACGGTGGACATCGTCGGACTACGACGGTCGAACTGTCGTGTGTGTGTGGGGTGTAGGGGTACTAGTTAGGGGCAGCACCACACAGCTTGCATTTGGTCGCTCCATTTGTCTCGTACAGGTGGTGAATGCTCCTGTGGCCGCCTCTAACTGGTACCCAACTCTCACCGGTGGCTCCTCGAAGTTGGGTTCTTCCCAGCGGCCACACCCCGGGCAACCGGTGTTGTGTGTGCCTCCACACTCGTTATGTCTGACTCCTGAACTTCCCACATCCCCCCTCTCAAAAAGTCCTACGGTGGGGGTGACAGCAACCCCGTAGGCGGCCCAGACTAACTCGGGTCGTTCTCCCACTAAAACAAATCCGTGACCCAAAGTGGAGTTCGGCAGCCGTCTGGGATGTCCGAGCAGCCCTATTTAGGGATAGCACTGCCTGCCTCCTCGCGGAGGAAGGGGCTAGAAAATGTGCCCTAAAAATGCTGGGTCTCACGTCTTCTGCAGCCGGCCGCGGCTCGCAGATCGCAAACTACGTGGTCGTAAAACTTAAACAAACAACAATACCCTCGTCTCCATCCCCCTCGCCATACTCTCCAGGCTGCTCGGGTGAGTCAACTCACACTAGCAGCCTGGAATGTTCGCTCGCTTTTAGACAATCCTAGGAGCAACCGGCCGGAACGGAGGACGGTGCTAGTCGCTCGGGAACTGGCGCGCTACAAGGTGGACATTGCTGCTCTCAGCGAGACCCGATTCTCTGAGCAGGGTCAGCTGGAGGAGGTGGGGGTCGGCTACACTTTCTTCTGGAGCGGCCGGCCAAAGGCAGATCGACGCGACGCTGGTGTTGCCTTTGCCATCCGTAACGACATTGTTGGACGTCTGCCCTGTCTGCCGCAGGGTATCAATGATCGCCTGATGAGCCTCCGCCTGCCTCTTCGGGGAGACCAGTTCGCCACCATCATCAGCGCCTACGCTCCCCCAATGACGAGCTCTGATGCGGCGAAGGACAAATTCTACGAGGACCTGCACGCCTTGCTGGCGACTGTGCCGAAAGAGGACAAGTTAATTGTCCTTGGTGACTTCAACGCCCGCGTCGGGACGGACCACGCTGCCTGGCAGGGAGTGCTGGGTCCCCACGGTCTCGGTAGCTGCGACGATAACGGCCTCCTTCTTCTGCGCACGTGTGCGGAACACCGTCTCCTGCTGTCCAACACCTTCTTCCGCCTTCCGACGCGGGAGAAGGCCACGTGGATGCACCCTCGGTCTCGGCGCTGGCATCTGCTGGACTATGTTCTCGTCCGGAGGCGAGATCGACAGGACGTGCTGGTAACCAAGGTGATCCGCGATGCCGATGGTTAGACAGATCACCGCCTCGTCATCTCTCAGATGAGGCTCCGACTGCAACCCCGACGAAGGCCCCAAGGTAAGAGGCCGCCATGTAAGTTAAATACTCTTTTATTAAATTTGCCTGCTCACTGTTTTGATTTCAGCAACCAAATAACCGAGAAACTGGAGGACCTGCATGCTCCAGATGATAACGCTACCGTGGAGACACGATGGTGTCAACTGCGAAATGTCATCCAGTCCACTTCCCTCGATGTACTCGGACGCGCACACCGTCGACTCCAGGACTGGTTTGACGACAATGACGCCGACATCAGCAACTTACTCGCGGAGAAGAATAGACTACACAAAGCCTACATGGACCTTCGGACTGACGCCACCAAAGCAGCCTTTTTCAGATGCCGGCGCCTTGTACAACAACGGCTGCGGGAGATGCAGGATGCCTGGATGATCCGAAAGGCTGAGGAAATCCAGGGTATGCGGACCGAAATGAAATGAAAAACTTTTTCAAAGCCATCAAGGCCATCTACGGCCCGTGTATCAAGGGGTCCGCACCGCTGCTCAGCTCTGACGGCACAACACTGCTGACAGAGAAATCGCAAATGCCGAAGCGCTGGGCCGAGCACTTCAGAAGTGTCCTTAATTGCTCATCAGCCATCTCCGATGCTGCCATTGACCGGCTCCCTCAAGTGGACACGAACAATGACCTGGATCTGCCGCCTTCCCTACCAGAAACCATCCGGGCCGTGCAGCAGATTTCCAACGGTAAAGCACCGGGATCCGACGCAATCCCACCGGAAGTCTACAAGCACGGTGGGCCCCGGCTGATGGCAGAACTCACAACACTCTTCCAGGAGATGTGGCGCCAAGGACAAGTTCCTCAGGATTTCAAAGACGCGACCATCGTCCATCTCTACAAACGGAAGGGGAACCGGCAACTCTGTGATAATCACAGAGGCATCTCGTTGCTCAACATCGCCGGGAAGATCTTCGCCCGTATCCCTCTCAATCGTCTTAACGGTCACCTAGAGCAGGGCCTGCTCCCGGAAAGCCAATGTGGCTTCCGCCGACACCGCGGAACAACCGATATGATCTTTGCCGCCCGCCAGCTATAAGAGAAGTGTCAGGAGATGCGAACTCACCTATACACTACCTTCGTGGATCTAACGAAAGCCTTTGACACGGTGAATCGTGACGGACTGTGGAAAGTCATGCAAAAATTTGGTTGTCCTGAGCGGTTCACGCACATGGTGCGTCAGCTTCATGACGGGATGACGGCGCACGTCACTGACAACGGGACGGTATCCGAAGCATTCGCAGTGACCAACGGAGTGAAGCAGGGCTGCGTACTGGCCCCCATCCTCTTCAGTCTCATGTTCTCGGCTATGCTGATGGACGCCTACCGTGATGAACAGCCTGGTATCCGCATCGCCTACAGAACTGACGGGCACCTTCTCAACAGTCGGCGTATGCAGGCTCCAACGCGCGTGTCTACGACTACAGTCCATTACTTGCTCTTCGCGGACGACTGCGCCCTTAACACCGTGACGGAGGAGGACATGCAAAGGAGCATGGACCTTTTTGCCGAAGGCTGCGCCGATTTCGGATTAACAATCAGTACAGCCAAAACGGTTGTCATGCACCAGCCGCCACCCAGCACGGAATACAATGCTCCTCGAATCAATGTCAACGGTGCTCAACTCAAAAACGTGGAAACCTTCGCTAATCTAGGAAGCACGCTGTCGCGCAACACGAGAATCGATGAAAAGGTTGCCCAACGGATCTCCAAAGCTAGCCAGGCCTTCGGCCGGCTGCAGGCCTCCGTGTGGAATCGCCACGGTATTCACCTGAACACCAAACTGAAGATGTACAAGGCCGTCGTCTTGACGACACTCCTTTACGGAGCGGAAACCTGGACCGTCTACTCGAACCAAGCCAGGAAGCTGAATCACTTTCATCTCAGCTGCCTCCGCAGAATACTGAAGCTGAGATGGCAAGACAGGATCCCGGACACGGAAGTCCTGGAGCGGACCGGAATCCTCAGCATCCATGCCATGCTGAGGCAAGTGCAACTGCGATGGAGCGGCCACCTGGTAAGAATGGACGACGAGCGACTACCCAAACGACTTTTCTACGGAGATGTCGCTACGGGTTCTCGCCGGCAGGGAGGTCAAAAACGACGCTACAAGGACACTTTGAAGAAATCGCTAAAACAACTGCAAATCAACTCGGCGACCTGGGAGGACCTCGCCCAGGATAGACCGGCATGGAGAAGATCAGTGAAGACTGGTTCAGCAATCTATGAGGCCAACCGGATCGCCGCCGCCAAGGCCAAAAAGAGCGGCACGAAAGTCACCAGCGCCCCGGACCAACACCGCCAATTCCCAGGCCCTGCCAACATGCCCGCGCTGTCAACGCATCTTCCGCGCGCGAATCGGCCTGGTTGGACATTTTCGGACGCAATGCACCAACAATCCGACAATTCCAATTTCAATGTCAAATTCGGCCAACCCTCCTTCTGACTCTCCCACCCTCACTCCTGGAATCAATTTTATTGCTCCCACCATCATAGAGACCACATCCATCTACTCATCGCCTGCTACCCCCACCACCGCAACCACCACCGCCTTCGCCCTCACTACCTCCACCACCACCACCATCAGCGATGGGGAATCTCTCCTAAGCTGTACTCAATGCGACCGCACATTCACCTCACGTATCGGCCTGATCGGTCACTTGCGAATACATCGTACAGAGACCGGTGAGCCAGTGCCTGGAACACCATCATACAGCAGAGATCGTCGCCTCCACTGCCCTCACTGTCCTCGTGCATTCACACATCGCATGGGCCTATTCGATCACATGCGCATCCATGACAGCGGCATACACCAAAATGCCGACAACACAGATACACCATGTACACCCTCCGCTCCTGCCATTCTTAGCGCCCCTGACACCCCCACTACCATGAATGACATCGCCCCAGCCTCTACCGATTTCTCCTGCCGACACTGCGCCCGAACCTTCAAATCACGCATTGGCCTGGTCGGTCACCTGCAAATCCATCGCACGGGCGCTGGTGAACCAGTGCCTGGGGCTCCGACGTACAGTCGACGCGCCCGCCTTTACTGCCTCACTGCTCCCGCACATTTACACACCGCATGGGCCTATTAGGACACATGCGCCTCCACGACAACCTCCGGTAAACCACCGGAGGCTAAGCTACATCAGCGCACACTACCTACACCAATGCATCGACAACACCCTCACAATCACCATTTACCAGAGTATATCACGGTTTCCTAGAAGCCGTGGCTGGGAAGTCTGCCAATCCGACGCTTCCACCAGTCCACGCCGTCGGCTCAGTGTATGTGCTGTGTGTGTCGAGTGGCTGACCAGTGGACTGGGAGTCAGACGGCGATGGCTGCTCCATATCCCCTGAGTTTGTGAATCCTGGTGTGTGCGTTATGGGGGCCAGGTCGTGCTGTGGCGCGCGAAGACGGGTACGCCGATCCATCAGCCAATACGCCCACTCCCACATCAGGCAACTGACCGGCTCGGACAGTAGTCTGACTGTAGAGGTGGGGGAGAGAGTGAGGTCGACAGCTTAGCGCATATTCCTCACTATAAACAATCTGACGCGCTTGAAACTATCACGGTGCGCTAAAAGCCGTGGCTTGGAAGGTTGCCAACTGACGGGTTAACTCGGACCGCGTGGTCAGCCCAATGTGTGTTTTGTGTGGAGTGGCTGACTGGCGGACTGAGAGTCAGGCTGCAATGGCTCCTTCTTAATGTGGCCTTTATGGCACCCCCACTCTGTGGGATCCGAGCCAGGTGTGGTGGCACGCCCAGGGGCGGCTCCGGCCGCGCCAGCCACATGCGCCCTCTCCCATCTCCGGTCTTCTTGACTCTGTCTTGACACCGAGCTCAGGTGGGGGAGGAGGAGAGAGTGCGGTAGCTGCAGCGCAAGGCTAATATCACTTAAAACTAATTCACGCGCAAGTCACTGTCCCTGCTCCACCCTTCCATGGAGCATACGGTTGACATCGTCGAAATCGACGGTCGAACTGCCGTATGGTGTTTACTTTACTCACTTTTGTTAGCGTAACAGGTTTTATGTTGGTAGACGGCTTCAGTGGCTTTGGGCCGAGGTTCCTGCCAAAGGACAATGTAGGAGTATCTTGATGATCCGATCAATCTGACGCTCGCAATAACCTTCCAGCCTTCGAGTGTAGATACGACTCTGCGGGCTTCAGTCCAGGCATTGAAATCCCAACCGATTCTTTTTCGCCGGGAGTCTGTCTGCATCATCCAGAGTGAATTCCGTTGACCGTCGATATTAAGTGCTCAAGGCACTGGAACCTCAGCCATTTTGACGCAAATACCAAAGTCTCCTTACCCCCTGTTTAACTCTTATTTTGTCTCGCCCTTTATTTGAGGATGGGTGTGGCATGCACTCTCGAGAACACTAACGTTATCTTCTATTCTGGTAACTGCCGTGCCACCATATGTATCGTATGCTAGGGACTGAGTATCATTTTTGTTGATCGTGCAGAGGAAGCCATCTCGCAATCGGCTATGGACACCGAATCTCATAGATATCAGGCTCAGACGCGTAAGAACATTGGATGCTGTAATTCCTCGACGGTAAGGATGCTTTGTACAGCCGCCTAAACAGGACACGGGAAAAGGGACCACCCACAATACCTAGGGCTTTGCGATAAATTCCAAGTAAATCATGTTTAGGTTTAAGATGAGGGTAAGCGTTAGGTTTGAGTTTGAGTTCAAGGTCAGATTTGGGGTTAAGATCATGAGTGAGCCAAGGGTTAAGGTAAGTATCGTGTTAACTAATTTAGGAAACAGCTAGGGTTAAGATTAAGGTGACAGTTTAGTTCTACGTTAGGGTGAATGTTAGTGTTAAGACACGGGTACATTTACCCTTCCTGAAATTTACCGTAAGGCCATCTGTTTTAAACAGCGCAGTGGTTTCTATTCACGTGTGTTGTTTAGGCGACCATACAAGACTAATAATCACCAACATTTTTACGATTGCACCTTTCCAAGTCACATAACCGAAAAATGATTATATAACCTTTGGACTGCCCTCACCCTCTGGTCCACGAACTGATTCCAGTTTTTTTTTCTGATGCCCTTGGGATAACTTCCTGAAAAGACCGGATCTTCCAAAATGAAATTCCTCATGATCTTTTCGCTAGCAATTCTTACTCAACCACATATTCGCGTAATGGCATTGAACAAATATTAGTCTGCCATTTTGTTTTTATACGGGATTTTGGTCATGCTCCGCCATAACAAGTTTGTGGGACAGAAAAGACATGACTGCTTAGTCATTCACCATTTGGAATTTCAGACTCGTATTTCCTACTATACATGTCAACCAATGGATGATCGCACGAGATCTTCGGCAAAAAAATCAAAATAGATAGTGTCAACATACAATTGCCTAATCTATCGTATTCGTTTGAAAAAAACTGCAAAAACCTTGTTATTGCTCCCATCTGGTCACGCGAAGACGAGTAGGTAAGCAAGGGAACCAAACGAGTTTTTGTTTGTATAAACTGTTCAACAAGGTAAGATGGAATACTTGTCAAACAAGGTAGTCTGAAAATTCTACAGTTTTTAAGGCAGCACCTCGATCAAATTTGAACAGTTTATTAACCTAGGCAGGGATATGATTTAATTCTGCAAAGAGGAGTAAGTTGCCGCTTTAGTGCAGTAAGTGTGCACGCCATGATGGAAGCACTGCTTTGCTGCAATCGAATGCCTTGTGAAAACCCGAAAATAAAGTGATCTGCGGCCCAACTCAGGGAACAAAAGATAGGTCAGTGAGTAATACCGGATCGGTGTCAATAGGATTTTTATGGATGAGGCCAACTGAAGAAAAGCAGAGCGCCAACCTACCCCTATCCATAGTTTTCGTTAGGTTTATCATTCGTTGCCAGGTTAGTAGGGTCGCACAATAGTTGTTGCCCCGACAAGTGTGCGGATTGCGAGATCCGACGGCTTTACCTCACGCCCACCTGGCCCACTGTTATTCGGATTGAAGTAAGAATGCGGCCCGTTCTGCGCAATCTTTCATTTTCAAGGTAAAAAGGGTGCGTTTTGAAACTACAGCAGCGTCCTTATAGTCACCGCTTGGAAATTTGCCATTTGATCCGATACTTCAGTCCTCCTACCGCTAACGAAATTTTGTTTGACCCACACAATGACTGCAAACCTTAAGGAGCACAATGGATATAATTAGGGCTAGACTGGCATATAGGACGGTCGCGTATTACACGCTGACCCAGCTTTTGTTTTCTGAGTTGGGTCGCATAATACGTTCTTGTCGAAAAACCTTGTAATGATCTCATTTATTACGCACTCAATCAATATCCCCTTGTCCTGATAGTCAACTGTCAGTTGTGGTCGTCTGTTGGCTGGTGTGGTTTCGAGTAAGTAGTAGTTCGCAACTTTCCTTTCGAACTTACAAACCATCATGCTTTTTACATTCCCAAAGACTTATATTCTAATTGAAACATAATTCTCTTCGATAAGTCTATAATTGTTAGTTTTTTTAGATTAGTCAAAACTTGGTTTACAAACGAACGCGGTCGCCTTAGTTAAATACTTAATTTGGAACGATATTTTTTGCAAAGCAAAATCAAACTGTTGTGCGTTACCTAGAGACCAAACAATTAGAACCAGTATCCAAGCCTGCCAGCACTTTGAAGGTATTTTAATTACTTTGTTGTTGTAACGGTCTTGGCTAGGTGCCTGAAGCAGTTACTTGGTGACTTATATGCTACTGGATCTTTTTCAGCAATCAAGATCGGTTTGAAACCTCACTGATCTCTTTGGTTGCACACACTCTTGTATTTCAGTTTCTCAAGTTGCGGGTCCTGTTGCACTGAACCGTCGAAAGTGTTAAACCTCCCGTCGGGAAACTATTGCTTAATGCATAACTGGAGGTAGTTTGTAAGTGTTATGTTCGAAGCACTGTTTTGCGACGAGGTCCACCGTGTGCTCCACGTAAGGGTCGTGCACGGACGGTGACTTGCGCGTGGGTTAGTTTCAATTGATCCCAGACTTGCGCTGCAGCTGCTGCACTCTCTCTTTCCCCACCCATCTGTGCCCGGTGTCAAAACACAGTCAAAAAGTCCGGAGGTGGGGTCGGGCGCAGGTGGATGGCGCCACACCTGACACGGATCCCGCAGAGTGGCAGTGCCATAAAGCTCACATTAAGAAGGAGCCAGTACTGCCAGACTCTCAGCCCTCCAGTCATTCACTCCGTTCAAAATGCATACTGGATGGTCCAGTCTATCCCTTCAGTTGGCAACCTTCGAAGCCACGGCTTTTAGCGCACCATGATAGCTTAAAGCGCGTCAGATTGTTTGCAGTGAGGAAAATGCGCTGAGCTGTCGAGCTCACCGTCTATTGCCCGGCCCCAATCACTGTCCGAGCCCGCCGGTGGACTGGCGCGGGGAATGAGCACAGCTGCTGATGTATCTACTAACCTTATCTACGCGTACCACGTGCATGACCTGCCTCCCCCAAACACAAGCACCAGGATTTCCCACAACAGGGGGTTGAATGGCTCACATCCTGCATATGTGAGATAGCCAGAGGTCACGCTAAGAAGGACCCAATGCAGCCTGACTCTCAGACCACTAGCTGGCCACTCCGCACATACGCATATAGGACTGACCGGGAGGTCTTAGTGTAATTTCATTTGGCAACCATCCAAGCCACGGCGCTTGTGCACCACGAAAGTCTCGGGCCTGGATCACACATACAGCAGAGGAGCCATATGGCTGTCAGTGAGATGTGATTGTTAAAAACACAAGAGGATATGGGCGGTAGCAAGGATCCCGGCTCAAACAGCCTGAGCCTCCGTGCCACACACCCCATTATAAACCACCTGGTCGCGGCCTACACTTGACCTTGATTTGCCTATATAATTATATGTGCGGCAGAGAACTCGCATGTAGTTTAGAAGCCACATGGCGCGTAGCCGCAGAATACACTTCTCACTTACGTGAGAAGGGCTGATGTTGGGTGGTGCAGCATTCGCAGACATTGTGTGATGGTGGAGGCCGGACGGTGGTGATTTACCACCGATTTTCATGAAGTTGCACGTGGCCAAGTAGGTCCATGTGGTGGGCGAAGGTACGTGGGCATTGTGGATAGTGGAGGTGAACGCGACAACTGTATGTCGGGGCCCCCAGAAACTGGTTCACCAGTCTCCGTGGGATATATTCGCAACTGACCGACCAAACCGATGCGTGAGGTGAAGGTGCGGTGGCAGTGAGGACAGGATAGGTTGGGAGATGCTAAGTGGTGGTGGCGGTCGTGCTCATGGGCAGGCTGGGGATGGGAGTGTGCAATCTGTGTTAGGTGTCGGCATCGCATTGATTTGTGGTTATACTTGCACGCTGGCATGCAAATCCAACTTTTATGACTGAATTAGTATGGGCAGTTTCGTATGATGTGGAACCGCTGAGTGTACCGTTGTTCACTAAGGCGGGACATGTTATCGCGGCAGCTTAACTCATAGGGAGGCCTTAGTTAATACGACCTTCAGATCGGTTCAGAAAAGAAAGAGGAGTTGAACGACAGTTGGGAGGATATTGTATTCGGTAAACAAACATTGGAAAACAAGTCGGAAACCTGACGCGTGCACACTTCTGGCGCTCCGAGTGAGAATGGGGCGTGCACCACAACGCCTTGAACGAGAGCACGCCTGAGTCGACCTTGAGGCCGGTTGGGGTCGTCGTGATTGGTCGAGAACTAGACTGTCATTGGTACGCTCGTGCAACTACGCATGAGCGGCACATCATCACAACAGGCGACCCGGGGTGGCACCACTACCGGGGTACCGGTACCAGCCAGTTATATACCCCAACCGCAGACCGGAGGGACTTTAGATCTTTGACAATATCAGTTGACCGTTAAGAGTTGTGGTCAAATGCCACCCCATGGAAGCTGTGGGTCCGCGTCCTGCAGGCATCGACCATGCGGCGGCATGAGCTTTGTGTTAACGGATACGCTTGGCATGCAGTGCGAAACATTGGCTACTTCACTTTACCTTACAATTTAGATCTGGCGTCCTCGCTGGCAGTCGCATAGCGATGAGGCGTCGGTAACAGAGACGGGTTGGCGAGAGCGACCGTGGGGGGAATAATAATTGCTATCTTCTTTGCCGTCACCAGTAGGCAATGTCTGATGTCAATAAATGCCGTAGTCTAAATGGGAGGATTGTGTTTGGGTTACTAGGGGTTCTCTTTAAAGGTCTAGGCCTGCATTATCAGCAAAATGTTTGCAGATAGATGTGTTCTATAAGATAAGAAACATGGAAAAAAATTGCATTTTCTTCTTCACAATGAGCGGGTGAATCTTTTTATGTCATTTTATTGTTGATGAGGGTAGGACAGAGCTCCAGGTACCCCCGTATTACGCTTGACCTTGCGTTAAATTCCAGAGGGGGTTAGGGTTACGGTTATGGTTAGGACACGGGCGGTGTTAGTACGCAAGTCCGTGTCCAACTTCGACAAATTTTACGAAGGAGCTTCTGTTTAACCTGAAGAGCGGTAGAAATTCGTGCAGATCTGTCATACCCCTTCCTTTAAAGTAGAAAGAGGGGCCAGAACGCCTAGTTAAGCAAATGAAACATAAATGACCAACGTTGCAATTTCAGGAAAGAGATTAGATTTTAGTGAGCCACAACACCTATACTAAGAAGATTGCAGTTTAAAAGAACCCCGATAATCAACTAGTAAATAAGTGGAGCTAGACTACATAACGCTGTTCCTATAAAAATACGTCTATAGGACAGATTAATAAATATATCATCCGGAGTCGTGTTTGTCTTAAAGTTGATGATGACTTTTATAGTGAAGATGCTTGTTGCCAGAAATATGAAATAAACGATGCATAGCAAACGATTCAATAGAACCAATCAATTTCAAGGTCAGCGCAGCTATGTCCTCACTCAAGGCGCAATGACGATTCCCGACCTGCAATTGGGACTTCCGCTCTTAGAAAAGGAAACAGACCAAGTATCATAAAGAAAGCTGAACACGTTAACTGATGAATTCACACTTTTTTAAGTTGACATGAGGGTCATCTTTGAGTTGTAAGTTCCCTTCTTCTTCTTCTTCTTCTTCTTCTTCTTCTTCTTCTTCTTATTCTTCTTCTTCTTCTTCTTCTTCTTCTCCTGCTGTCAGTGTTCTTATATTCTGACGAATCCTTCTAATTGGCGAAGCGAAATATTTTTTTTTGCTTTTTATACTTACTTTTTGTCTGAGCGCCCATCTAGCAAAATTCTTCCCACTCCAGTGGACACTGTTGCGGAAAACCATACAGCATCGCATTTTACAGAAGTCGGCAGATGTTTTTTGAAACGGTAACTGTGGGTTTATCCAAATTGTGCATCACTATTAAAATTGTTAAGGACTACGGAGAAACCTCGAATATTTGCCCCTGAAAATAGTTGAATACTGAAGATATGTTCATGAATGCCAGCAAATATGTGAGTCCCAGTTTCTGGATAAAAAATCAAAGGCAGGTCGAGATCTGGAGACATCATCATGCATGGCTGAGCTTTTGATGTTTGCAGGAGTTCATCAGTTGGCAAGGCGGTAGGGCACTGACAAATGAGTGCTTTTTATTACTTTCTCACGGAGTTTTGGTCATGCATATCCCTGGACCAAGCCCTTGCAATGTGATTTCGTTCATTTTAACTGCTCGCATTTACTTGTCTTTTCCCTTTTTATGACGCATACCGCTCTTGTCTGCGGGTAACCATGTTTCACGCGGAGGTTATCTAGTTTTCGACGCGAACGGAATCCTGGCAGAGGGACGTGTGACCGCTGGAAAAGACGCAATAACGGATATGCCAGGCCTAATGAGAGCACGAGGCTTTTTATGTGGCCTCGAAAGATCGTGCGATCCCCAGTTCAATACTTTAGTGGAGCTGACGCCGAGTTCATTGGCCTATATTTTCTGCCGGTTCTTATGAATACTAGCGCCAATACCGGGCTGGTCAAATCCAAGTTGGAGGAAAAATGTAGAGGCAGACTGATAGAACGTCTAACAATCACGGCAAATCATTAAATGCGTCTCTCAGAGACCATTAGTTCACGTGTATAGACTGCTTGGTTCAAATGTTTCCTGTCGCAGCGGATAGTTGCTGATACCTCCGAGGCTCCTGAACTCGGCGTTGGGATACCAGTATCTGATAAAAAGTATTGATTCCGAAGCCTCCATTCTATGTCTCTTATCGCCGCCGGTATCGCTTCTCAATGACTGCATACTGGTCCCAATACCCCAGCCTAACTTGGGGGCTGGATCCCGGTCTCCAATGTAGAACGGAAATACCCGTTCCCATCTTGAAAAATAGGACAAGTTAAGGAATGTTATTCCGACGTCGTTTCCCTTCTGTGCTCCAGACCCCAATCATCTTCCAAGGTCAACCATGACTGGCACCTACTTATACGTCATAATTTTCCGATTCATTCGTTGGCTTCTTTCTCCATGTTACTTTCCTTTTTAAAACACGAGTTTAAACTTGTTTGGTGCAATCGAGGATGATAGCAAGTTCCTGTCTGAGAAGCCAGGATTACAGAGTTTTAAAAACATGCTTTACTTTAGCTGAGCTCATACGTGGTTGGTAGCAAGCAGTAACGACCTGCGGTTGGATATGACTGACTGATGATGGTTAATAGGCCAGAAATGGCTATTTCAGTCTCCCTGGTCTTGGTTCGGATTTTGTTCTGCCTTTACTACGACTACTGCTACTACAACTAGCCACTGTGGCTGCTGGCGGGGCTCGAGGCTGAGCCTCAAGGCAGGGCGGGACGAGTGAGTTCTGTTGGCGATCGGTGATCGTTCATCAACGAAAGTCAATATTCCTGATCTAAAGCGGCAAGACAATAAGCCAGTGTCTCAATGTTTAGAGCGTCGAACTTACAATCAAAGGGTCGCATGTTCGAGCCTTGGGTGGGGCACCACCTGGGGTATGACTGGCTGCTGACATCTTATGAGCCAGAAACAGCCATTTAAGTATCCTTTTTCTTTGTCGGCATTGTTCATCTGCCTTTACCATTAACGAAACTGTCTACGGACCTAGGTGTAACAAACATTATTTATGGTCCGCGTAGCGCGGAGTAACGCTTGGTCGGCGCCAATCCTGCAGGAGGTGCCTGATAATTGGGGTCGTAGAACATGTGATGTTCTCTTCCGAACGCAGCAGTGCCTGAATCACACGCGAGAAACGGTGTAATCTTGTGGTGGCCAGGCCTGAGTAGGAACACTCAGATCTGTGGGAGGGTAATACCTAGTCTCACTTGGCACTCACCCACTGGGTTAATTCGGCGATTCCGTTATACACTAACTTTACTATTTATATTTCCTGTCTATTGATTCCTGATTGCCCGCATAACTTCTCAATAATGTAAGGTCTAAAGTCCGCTTACTCGTGCTTTTATCTTAAGCCTAAAGTTCCATAAAATTTGGCTCAATATAGTAACAGAGTTTCTTTTATATCTAAGGATCTTATGTTGACTTCATGACTATTACTAATAATACTACTACTACTAGTACTACTACTACTACTAATACTACTATTACTACTACTAATACTACTACTAATACTACTACTACTACTACTATTAATACTACTACTACTAAAAATAATAATAATAATCATCCCATCCCTGCTAATGTCGCTTCGACCGTCACGAACGACCATGCCCACCATGGGCTGCAGAGCATGGTGGGCACAGGACGGGGGCTTGCGCTTGAATTAGTTTACAGTGATGACAGGCTTGCGTAAGATCTATTGCATCATCGTCTCCCTCGCCTTCCTGGACCCTGTGACAAGCTAGAGTCAAGGCGACCAAACTTTGAGCCAAAACTTAACCCTGACCCTAACGTTCACTCTAACATTAACACTACCCCTGATTGCCTTGAAAAACTAGCACAAAGCCCCCAGAACATGAAGGCTCCCCTATTCCGGCCTCTTGCCATAAAGTCTGCGAACTGCAGTAAACTTATTTTTCCTTCCCACTATTAACATGCAAATCCTTTAAATTATTCAGTCGCATGACGTTAACCTTGAAAATCGAAAACCGCTGGGAAACCACGAAAAGCGCTAAACTCTGCACAGCTTCAGGGGTATAGAAAAACCTGTGTTTTAGAACTGTGTTATAAGCATTTATTTCTGGTGCAGTATCCTTTTTGTCACAGTTGTTGTTGTTGTTGTTGTAGTTGTAAGCATATTAGATTGTTCGAAAACTACTGGTCAACCTCAGAAATAAAAATTATTCATGAAAATTGTAAGGTTAGCTATGCTAAAATTGGTCAAAGTAGGGTTCTTGAACACATGTGCATCTCTACTCTCGATAAACAGGATCATTTAAGCCTCTTTGATCGAAAAAATCCAAGGCTTGTATGCTAGTAAATATTTGAATCTAGCTTCCAACCCGGTTTTGCTACTTAAAGAGCCTCTAAAGGCTTTTAAGTGGGTGAAAGATCGAGAAAATATGAAGGATGTGGTAAAGTATAGTAACCGACGTCGCTGTGTTACGGCAGTTTCATCCTAACAACATGTAGCCGTGTGTTGTCGAGGAGCAGAATCGCACCACGTAGATTCACTATTATAGGTCTTATTTTTCCCATGTGGAAATTTATTTCTTCGAGCTGCTTGTAGCAAAACTCTCTTGTGATGCTCTAACCAGCCTCCAGAAAGCTGTACTGGATAACGCACATAGGGAGAAACAATAGAATGTCACCACAATTTTCTGCTGATGCAACCACGATTTCGGGAAATGTTTGAGGGTGTCGTCACGATTACGCCTGATCGTTTTTTGGTTATCATAATGGATCCAATTTTAGTCATGTTACTATTTAAAGAAAAAGCGGATCGTTAGCGTTTCGCAGAGAGAGCATCGCAAAAAACTGAAAAAAAGCCGGATTCGTTGATTTCACTGATTTGAGTCCATCGAGATTTTTCACCTCGTAAATTCGCATCAGATGGTCAGACATCGCTGAAATACTGACATAAAGTACCTCAGACATTTTGGACACTTTGACGTGGGTTTTCTTAACCAATTTCTTTCAAAAGTTTATTGGCAAGAGTGCATGCACGTCCTATTCGTTCTTCAGCTTCAAGGCTCTCATTATCACTACGGAATTTCTGAAACCACCTTCGGGGTCTGATCACCTGTGAAACGTTCTCCACATGCTCGCTTGCCATTTGCGGTTGTTTGGGAAGCATTGTGACCGAGTTTAAACTCATGCAAAAAAAAAAGAAAACGCATTTCATTTTGCGTCTTCGTTATTCAAAGCTTATAAGCTATGAAATCGCACACTGAAATAAATTAAAGGAGAATTATTTAAAAATTCACATCGATTGTTATGGCCGTCAAATTTTGTGTAACACACTACCAAAATAGAAATTGATTTCAATTTTTTTAATAGTCTAAAAATCGGATGGTATTTTCCGAACAACGTAATATATGCTTTTAGGAATGCCTTAGTCTAATGAGTTTCTGTGGAGCCCTGCAGAAGGGAGCTCTGAGTACATTCTTTGCTGTCCCCCCTTCAAGGTCAAGACCAACCGGTTTCTCCGTTTTATAGTGGCGTTCGCCAATTGGCCTGTGTCGCTAACCAATCAAAATTGAGCATAATGCGGCCTACCCCTAATCACACGGCAAGCATTGGAGTGTGTGTGAGCAAGGGGAAAGTACTCTTGTCGAAGTGCAATAAGAAAGTGAAACTTTAGCTTTTTATGACTTTACGGGACGATCGAAAGGATCAAAAAGGTTACCTAACGAGATTCCTTCTCCAACATTTTCCAAGAATATTTTGAAGCAAATCCACATTTAACCAGTAACCTCGAAGAAGATCAAGAAATGATCGGTTTCTGGAGTTTCCAGTGAGACCTGTACTATAGAAGCTGTCGAGCCGTAGCTAACTCTTGGCTTTTCAAAAGAAACCATTCATCTTGGTCTAAAAATATATTCCTTTTTTTCCAATCGCAGAAGGAACTGTGATCTCTCCGATGTGTCCTTAAACCACTCAGCAAAATGCATTTTCAGAACCCATTTATTCGCTTATTGTAAAACCCACTAAATACCTTTAACTAGTAATGCTCTTTACATATGGTGAAGTGTAAAAATTAGTTCTCCTAAGGGAAAGAGATTTTTTTGATGAGCCCACCGGCCGACTCCACTAATAACCGTGCTTGTCAAAACACACTCGGTATCCCCAAGAGCAAGACGTGCCTCCAACTCAGGCCCTCTGTGAAGAAAACTCCACTCTACCCATTACTGTCAGTGTTTTTAGCACGCCTACCATTGTAACAAGAGCATTTATGGTTTGTAGCAATTTCGGCAATTAGTCTGTCGTGCCGCCAGCCACACACATGTTGGTCCCCACGTGCACACAAAACCGACGTCATAATTCCGATTTTCTCATCGATGCGAGATTTACCGTAAAGGCCATGTTATCAAAGGACTATAACAGTCTGGCCCTCAGTCACGTGAGTGGACATATCCTGGCATTTGGCAGTCATAATTATCAGTGTGTGGTGATATTTGAAAAATGTACTTGATTTTTTATGGGGGGGAACGTATGCTCTCTCTCTCTCTCTCTCTCTCTCTCTCTCTCTCTCTCTCTCTCTCTCTCTCTCTCTCTCTCTCTCTCTCTCATCACACTGCAGTGATAAACCCAAATTACGCCGACTGGAACTATCTTTGAATACCATTCTTTGAAAACCCCAAGTCATATTTGTGCTTGACATTTCCTGGGAGAGATCTACGCCCGACATAATTGTTTTTAGCGTGTCTGTAATTAAATAATGGATCAGGGAAGTAAGTAGGATGACACAGAATTGGCCCATATTCAGCGTCAATTAAACGAGCATATAACGATCAGAGGCGATATATGGGAAGTTAGAAGAAAAAAATTGTGTAAATTCAGCTTCATCTTCGCAAAGCTTGGATTATTCTTTTTATTTCTTTGTCTTCTATTACGTCTATGTCTTCTACAGGTTGATAAAACATGGAGTACTTCTACGGTACTTCGCTAACTTTCTATCCCTCTTCTGTCAGGGCATAATGGTGGGGGTTGCGTGCATGGCTGCTTTGAACCCTATTTTTCGCATCTATCTACTCGTAAGTGGATAGTGCCACCCCTTACTAATTTTAATTCATGTATGATCGTGCGTCATCCAACCAATGAAGAGCGTCAAATAAAATTAGTTTGATTATGTATTGATTTTTTTTATGCGAACCGGCAACTGTTCCGGTGAGCCATTTCTCTTTCGATAATTACCGTCTGGAGCTGTGAACTTCTCCTAACCACGATCGACTGATTTCAATGGTGCCATTTATAACACGGAGACAGATAGCTCGGTTTGGTAAGTTATGCACGTGCACTTATTAGTGGTCAAAAACAGTGAAAGTGATGAGTGAAAGCCGAATGACTGACAGAAGTCATCTTGAATGTCATTTTTATTAAGCTATCAGGATGCGTAAAGAGCCTTCTCATTTTCGACATGCCTGGTAGTCCTTGTACTAATGAAAACAGATCACTCTGGGTGAAAATCAACCTATCGGCATAGTAAAACAATTGTGTATACTAATCTGTGTGTCAGAAGCCAAGGTCGCTTATGCGTGCACATTCCGCTACGGGAGGCGTTACTATAAGTGAGATAGGTTCACGCCAAGTGCTCTAACGAGCGAAACATGAGTTCCAGAAAGCTATTGCGAAGAAGGAGATGCTACCACTGTAAAATCGATGCTGTTCGCCTGACATCCTTATTGCCAGCAGCATGTCAGAAGAAGTTCATGCAGAGAAGTTGCAGTATCTTCAAACTGACATTCTTAAAAGACCACATGCACATCAAAATTAAAAGTTCCGGTCTTCACTGCAGAAGGTTGTACCTGCTTGCTTGTTTCTCCTCCTAGGAGCCGGTAGTTGACGCAAATTAACCACGTGGGTAACGAGTTGGTCAACACCACTTCTAGTGACAGTATCGGTGAGCCAAATGGCAACACACTTATCAGACCAAAAGCCAACACTGGCGATGTAAATGCAGCACTTAACGACTCAAATGTGCGCGAAGAAGAAAACCTCTCCATAATACGATTGCCTTCGGCGAAGGTAGGTTTGATGTGTATTGCCCTGAAGAAAACACTGAAAATACGGCAACCGCTGTGCATCCACGGCATTTACATGTTACTGGATCCGATAATAGGTTCGAGTGTTCATCTAATCTGCCAGATGAACAAAGTTTTCTTTCAGCTATCAAGGCTCCTTCTCCTACTTCTTAGCACGTATCTTGGTGAATTCTGTCTACATTAATCCGGCAGGAGAAACTGCAAAACCATTTTATCTTCCTGAAATCGGGAGCGCGCAGAACCATAATGAGTCTTGCAAACGGCCTTCGAATGAATCCAAAGGCGAAAATCTTCGCGGTTTTTCAAAGTAAACTCCGAAAGGAAGAAACCCAGTTATTTTATTTGCCACCAACTTGAAGAACCCACGCAAAACACTCGGTTCATCTCTATGTCCGGAAGGGCTCACCAGGTTAGTGCACATGTTAGGGCGAACCACGTGGATTTGCACATTTTTGTCATCTTCCTTACCTGTTCAGTTGAGTGCAAATTTTCCTTATGTAACACGATAATTAGCCGTAAACTAATAATTGTTCCCGCGTTCTTAGTTTTCGCTAAAATTTTCATGTTTTCGACCGTTTCGTCACTGTTTAGGACTAGGGTGTGGGATGTACGATCTTGGCATCACAGAAAGGGACTTCTAGCTTTAAAATTTCATGAAACTCGTAGTCTACTGATAGCTCCGACGTCTCAGTTCTATCGTTGCCGCTCGAGAAGTGCACAACCGTGGTCTACGCGTGCATTTGTTTATAATAATCTGGACGTTCGCGGCATATATCTCAGCCCCTCTTCTCCAACCCACCGCGTTTTAGTGGCAAGATAAATAAAATATGGCCTCTTATGTATGGACGCAGGGGGTTAACAAAATTAAACAGTCTTCTTTGCTTACAACACATAAGTTTGCACAAAATCCACATGCAGTAGGTTTCACTGAGATGCTCCCAGATTACACACACATGGACGTTTCAAGAGGGCTGCATTACGGGGCCGCCATTACAGTCCGACACTTAGTCTTACGTGGCAACGTTAAGACATTAGTGCGTCGTGAAATGATCAAGCACGTCAAATTTGGAATAAAATTGAGTGCGCCGATTGTCACAAGATGTTCCAAGGACGAATCCCAGACGTGCCGGTTGAACATAGGATTGGACGCGGTAGCTGATGCTTCGTGAAAACCTCGTAGTATGAGGGCCATAGAGGCATGATAAAACTTCGTCAAAAGTACAAAAGTGAGATTTACACATACTTGTATGCTACGTTACACCCCGCATAACAGCGCTACTAAACTGCAACACGTGATTGCTCTATGGGCAATGCCTGACGTTTCACTAATCATTAGCATTTATTCGATTGTATGGCCGAATAGGCTCATTCATTAATTAAGTATGCTTGTGTGTGCATGTATAATATGGTGGTGATTTCTCCTGCCCACACTGCGCCCGCAACTTCAACTCACGCATCGGTCTGTTTGTCAACTGCGAATCCATTACACGGAGGCTGGTGAACCAGTGTCTGGGGCTCCGACGTACAGTCGCCGCGCCCGCCTCCACTGTCCGCACTGCTCCCGCACATTTAAACACCACATGGGCCTATTAGGACACATGCGCATTCACAAAAACCTGCGGCAAACCGCCGGAGGCTAAGCCACATCAGCGCAGACCATCTACACTAATACATAGACAACACCCTCAAAATCATCATAATGTACCTGATAAAATCACGGTCTCCTAGAAACCGGGGCTTGGAAAGCTGCCAATCTGACGCCTACACCAGACCACGCCGTCGGCCCAGTGTATGTGCTGTGTGTGTCGAGTGGCTGACAAGTGGACTGGAAGCCAGGCGGCGATGGCTCCTTCATATCCTTGAGTTATTGAATCCTGTTGTGTGCGTTATGGGGGCCAGGTCGTGCTGTGGCGTGCGAAGACGGGTACGCCGACCCGTTAGCCAATGCGCCCACGTCCACATCAGACAACTGACCGGCTCTGACAGTAGTCTGACTGTGGGGGTGGGGGAGAGAGTGAGGTCGACATCTCAGCGCATATTCTTCACTATAAACAATCTGACGCGCTTGAAACTATCACGGTGCGCTAAAAGCCGTGACTTGGAACGTTGCCAGCTGACGGGATAACTCGGACCGCGTGGTCAGTCCAATGATTGTTTTGTGTGGAGTGGCTGACTGGCGGACTGAGAGTCAGGCTACAATGGCTCCTTATTTAATGTGGCCTTTATGGCACTTTCATTCTTTGGGATCCGAGTCAGGTGTGACAGTACACACAGGGGCGGCTCCGGCCGCGCCAGCCACCTGCGCTCTCTCCCATCTCCGGTCTTTTTTTGACTCTGTCTTGACACCGGGCTCAGGTGGGGGAGGAGGATAGAGTGCGGTTGCTGCAGCGCAAGGCTACTATCACTTAAAACTAATTAATGTGCAAGTTACCGTCCTTGCGACACCTGGTGTGGAGCATACGGTGGACCTCGTCGAAATCGACAGTCAAACTGTCAAATATAGTGATGTACAGCACCATCGTCTCCACCACCAACAAGGGGAACTCGATACTTACCTGCCCTCAATGTGATTGCACATTCAAATCACGCATCGGCCTGGTTGTTCACAGGAAAATCCAGCGCACTGATACTGGTGAAACAATGCCTGTAGCCCTGACATACACCTACTGCACATGACTCAGCTGCCCACACTGTTCACGCACATTCAATCATCGTATGAGCCCCTTCGGTCAAATCAACATCCAAGGCGGCGAAATTAACCGCAATGTCGAGATGCTAAACCAACCGCGCAAATCCGACAACTCTCATATCTTCAGCATTACCGACTCTCACTCTACCTGCGCTGCCAACAAATCAACGGCTACCAATCTATCCTGACTACACTGACACCACACATTCAAATCACGCATCAGCCTGATCGGTTCTTTGAGTACCCATAGCTCTGAGACTGGCAAACCAAAAGTCAGAAGCTCCAAATAAATCCTTCGCCCTCACTTCATTTGCCCGCATTGTGCACGCTTAGTCAGTGACCGCTTGGCCAGATCAAGCCACATGCGTCCCGTGCTACTCTGTAGTACAACACCTTAGACCAAATCTCATCATCACACAGACAACCAGCCCATATAGCAAACAGGCCCGCCTTCCACATCACCCACTATAAGCGCGTAATAGGAACTTCCCACGTAAGCGGTAGGCGTACTCTCTGGTTGCTTATCATCGTGACCTCTATAGCACTCTCCCGCGCATGTGAGGTCCGGGAAACCCTCCTCGTTTTGTGAAAACCTGATGTGTTTTGTGTGTGGGAGTCAGCTCCTGTGTGTGGCACATAAAGACGGACTGCTTAGGTCGGTCAGCCAATCCGTCCAATCTCAGCGTTAGTTGGCAGAATGGCTCAGAATCTTGACGGGTGCATAGAAGTGGGATGTGAGGCTCCGTCCCCATGACACTTCGCGGTATTTCTCCCTACAATAAGGCTTGAATCTATTATGACTACTTAAAGTCGTGTCTGGAAGGCTGCCAACTGACGAGATCATTTTGTTCTTCTCTCAGGACAAAGACTCTTTCTTAATGTGTCCTCTACGACACTCATACTGAGATGGGATCCGAACCACCTCCTTTTTGGTGGAGGAGGGAGGTGGAAACCTGGTGTACTGTGCGTGAACCAGGCGTGTGTAGCACGCGCAGATTATCGGCTTAGCTACGTCAGTCACTGCACCTGCTCCCTTTTTCGGTTTGCTTGTCTCCGTTTTTTCACCGGGTTTAAGTGGGCGAGGGAGGAGAGAGTGCGGTAGATGCTGCGCACGTCCACTATCCCTATGAAATAATCCACGCGCAAGTCGCTGGCCCTGCGTTCATCATGTTGTGCGCACACGGGGGACATCGTCATTTGCGACGATAAGTGGATGCCATCCCAACCTGCCCCCACCCCTGCGATCGCACCTACCGATCACGCAGTGCTCGGGTTGGGCATTTGTGAATAAATCACACCCAGAGTGGCGGAGCATTGCCCGGAGCCCCGATGTGCAACCGTCACATAGGCATCAGGACATCCAGACACCGCATTAGGCCTTACTAGCAGCCACGACAACGGAATTTACCGCAATGTCTACAGGCCCCACCTGCCTCGTGTATTAAAAAAGGTCACACCACCAGCATCCTGCCACCACACATTTACGGCGGGCTTTTGAATCTAAGCCGCAATTTGTTGCTCTCCAGTCACGTGGGAGTTTTTGTTATCGTATCTTACTCTGCCTATTCCACTTTGATATATTGATTATTTTCTCTCCTTTGTTTATCTAATTAATGATCCTGAGATCATCTGTACGTTACGCTAGCACCTGTTTGAAGGAACTTAAATCATCGAATTCACTGACCACTGTCCATGATGCCAGCTGTTTTAATTTTCGGCAAATATGACGTAGTTTTGATCCTCCTACGATAAATTCATAACGTTTTCGTCAAAAAACCTATGCAACTTGCAGTCAAAAGTCAACCAAAAAATAAATGGTCAAGTTCAGGCTTCCTGTCGTTCGATCTTCAACAAAAATCACGATATGCGAATACTTCTGTCGAGAAAAGAATGTGGTAAGACGGAAGCGATTTGCCTTCAAGAGACATGGTTACTTTTTACTCCTCCGTCCTTCTGCTGCTTTCCTCGTGCAGCGGAGGTGTAGGGGTTGCTATTTTTTCAACCAGAATTTGTGTGGAAATTTTAAGTTCTTATCTTCATACTCTGATGTTTTTATAGACTTTATTGCTGTCACATGCAAGCCCCGATTGTTAAATACTTTTAAAGGCCTCATATTTGTTACTAATCACATTCCCCTCTATACTTATGAAGGTGATTGAGTTCGATTTTTCGACTTTCACAAAGACTTGCTATGCTGTCTTGTAAGCATCTTATTCTCTTGTGTGGCAATTTTAACTTTGTGAACCTACGTCCTTTTACACTTTTAGACTTTGAAGATCTTGTTTCTTTTATTATGCGCTCTAACACCCCTATTGCTCACAGTTTGATCAGATACCCCAAGCTTTTTTAAATAAAAACAGCGCTTTTTTCGCATTCAGATCATTCTGTTGCGAAAAAGGAAACAATATGACTGGAGCAAGAGCTTTCTGAGTCCGCAGTTTCGAATTCTCATTCGAATCTATCACCATAGACAGAATCAGATCATTCTGTGTTACTTGGTCTTTCAAACGTCGATTCCACTTCTAAGTGGGCACTGTTAACCAAACCCGAGAGGAAATAATGGTTAAGGACAAAAAGTTTGCTCGCTTCAGACTTCTGTATCTTATAATATCCCCGCTTTTGTCAAACCATCGAACATCGAACCGTGCTCTAGCTATCTTAAAAGATTTTAAATGAAGCTCTCACTATTTTGCTGTCCTTTTAATACCGTTATGGTTAAATCTGACAGAATTTCTTTCCCCTATCAGCATGAAGTTTACGTAATAATAAAAATGATGATTGCCAGACAGAAAGACCTGTTTGGTAGTCAGCTTTTTGCCTCTTTTTTCCACCTCTTCTTGCTAAACTTTGGAGGAATCTTCGCGTCTCAGGAGCCACTTAGCACACTGGCACATTTGGATACTAAGGTGCACTGATTACATGAAAGTTTATCAGTTCTTCCACGGACTCCAATCTTTGCTCAAACAAAATTTCCCTATTACAACTCGTGTTCTCCCCTGTGTGTGGCAACAGTGGAAAACCACCTCAAAAAGGTCCTTTGATCAACAGCCGCCGGACCTGTTGTTATCTCACCATTTCTCCTTAAATGTTGCTGCTCTCAGTTAGCTCCTGTTTTAACATATCCTATTACCAGGTTCTCCATTGACTCCAGGATTTCTGTCGCCTGGCATACAGCAAGAATCCCTCCTATCTGTAAGCAAATCCACTAATTTTGGTCCTTAATCTTTTCCTTTATTTGCCTGGTCATCTGGCCTACTGAAACTTGATGAATGAGTTGCCTTAGATAATATTATGCCATTGTTCTCCAGTTTTTCCGATCATTTTCAATTTGCATATAAGGCAAGGCCTAGTACCCTAGATGCTGTTCTCCTTGCGGTCCAATCTGCTCCGACCTCTGTTCTATATTTTTGTATAAAACATTTTAACTACTGTTTTAAAAGCACAAATCGCCAGTGGATATGAAAAACACTGCTAAATATCTGCGAAACTATTTATACATTCTCCTGTATATTTGGCTGCTCACACAGGGCACAAATTTGCACATTGTCATTATATTTACTTAGTACCAACGTTTTTTATCGCCATCAGGGCGCGGAAAATAAAACATGTAGTCATTTATTTAAAAAATTGTAAGGCTTTTCATGCGTTTTACTGTGCATTTCTTGACTACTCCGTCTTCAATACTTTGCCGTCCATATCCTCCTTACCGCGGCATCCGCGTGCGGCCCTCCTGCCTGGACTATGTCTTGGCTTGAAGATTATTTTACTTCCCGCACCCGATTGGCCCAATCCGACAGGCGGAAATCTACATTCCTTCCCAAAAACTGTGGGGTCCTTCAAGGTTCCGTCTTATCCTCTCACCTCTTTTCCCGCCACACTGGTGAGTTGAGATCGCCTGGCGGCCGTCTGTATGGTAGGTATGCTTACGATATGGTTGTTGGTTATTCTCTTTAAAATCCAAAACAGATCCAACTTCTGAAGAACGGTTTGGACTACGTCGCAGCATGGTCTTGGAAAAATCGTATTCTACTGAAAAACCAGAAATCTGTTTAGTGTGTTTTCCGACTGCGCTCCTCTCCCAGCTCTGAATCCTTGGAGATTCTTTCCAGTGAGGCATCCTCTTTCCGGTACCCTTGGTCTTAACCTGACATAAAATCTTTCAGACAAGTTTCATAAGTTTCATATTGAAACTCATTTCATTAGAATTCATAAACGTCTTTAATAATTTCTTTGTTTCAGTTCCTATCACACACACCTTAACCCGTAATCTGGAGATTTAGAGGTACTAGAATTCTCCGTCCTTCTTTATTGTTCTTCTCTGATTTTTCCTATTTTGCTTAAATAATTTATGCTGAGTTTAAAGCGTATCCTTAAAATTGCCTCTTCTGTTGCTGATGTGTGTAATGTCGTTTTAGTTGATAGGATAATACAACAGTCCAGCAATTTGATAATCCAATTCTGGATAATATTGTTCAGCCCCTTCACTGTGGCTTAATAGCTGCAAAGTCTTTCCGCCCATGCACCGAGGCTTCCGACACGTCTCTTGTCGAACATCGTCATGACAGCGTTCCGTATTATCATTTCTCACACGATAACTTACGTGTAAATAGACAGAAATACAAAACATGAGACTTGAACTGTCTGAGTAATACATGTGCATTTTTATGTGAACCTTTTGACTCTTGTGTAATTTTTTAAATTTATAAGTGAAGAAGAAGGTTATTTGGTCACCGGAATCATGGCTTTATATGTCTGAGATTTCGGCAAAACGGCAAAATAAACGAGGAGTATTTATAGGGGCTGGGACCAAGCAGAAACTAGTGGTGCCAGTCTGGAGGTGACTGCGCAGGGCCCTGTATGCCGGTGCCAGATCGATAAATCAATTGACCGAGTTCTCATCGGAGGCCCAGACTTCAATCAATTCTCGGCCTGTCTTGCACCTGGCGTGTGCAGCTACTTGCGATAAACCTCATGACGTCTCACCGCAAGCTTATGCTCGTGTATGGGCGCTCCATGCCTATGTCCAGACTGTCCTGTGTAGTAACGGGAACAGTTTTGGCATGGTATGCCAAAGGTCCACAAACCAAATATTCCACTGCGGCCAATAGTCGCCCTGAAAGGCAGCCCCACCTATAATAAAGTAAAATCGATGAACTCGAAACTGAAATTCCTCAAAAACAATTCGCCTGCCTAAGTCCGTTCAGCCTCCCAATTCCTGGCAGACCTCTTAGGTTGAAGGATTCAATTGGACGAAGTGATGGTCTCTTTTGACGAGACGTCCTTATTCACATCCATCCCGTGGAGTTTAGCACAAGAAGTCTTGCGCAGGAAACTTGAGGAGTCATACCACGAAACCCAGAGGTCTCTCAAAATTGAAACACCTTATGAAGCTGTTCGAATTTTGTCCAAAGACCTACCTCACCTTTGCCGGAAAAACCTCTGAGCTGATCAAGGGAACTCCAATATGATCCCCGATCTCCGGTTTAGTCGCAGAATTGGTACTACAAGAGCTGGAAAAGATCGCTTTCACCCAACAGCAGCCTATCTTTTTTTGCATCTTTACGTTGACGACCCAGTTTTTATCGTCAAGATGAACATGCTGCAGCATTTCCATGATCATCTTAACTCGATCTTCCCAGATATACAATTCACGATGGAAGAACGAAAAGAGCACCAGCTTCCCTTCCTTGATGTACTCATCAAGCGACATCCCAACGGCAAAATAGAAACGGCTGTCTACAGGAAAGCGACGGACAACACACAGCTTCTCAATTTTCACAGCAAACATCCGGTGGCTCACAAAAGAAGCTGTGTGAGAACGCTGTTCAAACGCATCCAGACTCATTGTAGTAACCCTGCGCAAAATGCCCGTGGGGCCCGTTAGCTCCGTTACAAGTTTATGCGGAACAACTATCCAAAGGCGTTCATAAGCCGATGACTACGTGTTCGCCCCCGGAGGACCCAACCAGAACCAACCCGTACGGTATGGTATGCGATGCCATACATCAAGGACGTGTTAAAGCGACCGAGCGCATTGTTGCCGGACTTAGTGTCGGAATTGCACACTGACCCAAAGCTACCATGCGCAGTAAGGACATAAGAATCAAGGATAAATTAAATCCGACTGAGCAGTCGGGGTAGTGTATCGCATCGCATGCCAAAACTGTTCCCGTACTTACACAGGACAGACTGAACGTATGCTTGGAGCGCGCATACACGAGCATAAGCTTGCTGTGATACGTCGTGAGGTTTATCGCAAGTGGCTGCCCGCACCTACGAAACGGGTCACGAGTTTAAGTTCGCAGCCACGAAGATCATCGTCCCACGCCAGGTGCAAGACAAGTGGAGAATTGATTGAAGTCTGGGCCTCCGATTAGAACCCAGTCAATCGATTTATTGAACTGGCACCGGTATACAGGGCCCTGTGCAGTCACCTTCAGACTGGCGCCACTGGTTTCTGATTGGCCGCAGCCCCCCTATAAATGTTACTCGTTTATTTTGCCGTTTTATCTCTGACGATGGACTCCAGTAAGGATTCTAAAGCTCAGACATATAAAGCCGTGATTCCGGTGAATGAATAACTTTGTTCTTCTTTTTATTCACTTTACACACACCTGAAATTTGAACATTCACCTCCTTTCGTGTAAAATTTATCTTCTTGTCACACGGAGTACGGTAATTTGTATGATATTTTTAAAGTAATGGGCTTCTCTCTCTCATGTTTGATCACCTGAAATCTATCCCACTGAAACTTTTAGAGACAGTGCCAGGAGTTTTATAATGCGCCCATCGTACTCGCTCCATGTGCACAGGCGGCCCAAGAACATTTCGACATTTTATTGACCCATTCTTCCATATATGTCTTCGTAGAAATCTGCGGAAAATAACACGACCTTACGCCACAACGACACTTCGTCCTACCCGCCCATACCCCACATATGTACCTGCCTCACAGTTACAGCTGGGCGTTTAAAATAAAAATTTACTGACATATTTATAAAACCGGACACAAGGACAGATGATGTGCCACTCAAGTCGGTGGTCGGGTGCGGGACACTCAGATGGACTGTTGTAGTTCTCTCAACCAATCAACTGTTCACAATCCTCTCCATGACTTCGCCGAGTACGCGTGCCAAGCTTATGAGACTGTAATTTGTCATTGACACCTCGCTACCGCTTTTGCATGTAAGAGTTATATGCACCAGCTTCCGATCAACAGTAAGTGCTCCAGTGTCAAATGGACTTTGCAAGATCATTGAAAAATATGTGAAAAATGCACTGGCGCGTTTTTTGAGAAGCTATGGCGGTATCTCGTCTGGTCCTAGAAACTTCGGTTATTGTAATTCCACTGATTCTCTTCGTACAAGATCTTCTGAAAAAAGGATATTGCCGTGAAGCTCATTGTGGAGGGAGAAAGGAACCTTGCAGCGTATGTGTAGACCAACTGAAAAAAACTGTGAAAAATACTCGGTCTTGTCCTTGTTTTCCCAAGTTTCAACTCCCTTGGCAGTCTTAGTTAAGGGGATTTGATATCTGTTGTTTGTAATTCTTCGGAGGTAGCTGTACAGAAATTCGGCATTCTGTGCTGCTTTTAGCGGCAATTATTCTTAACTTCCCGACGCGTTTTAATTATCATGTTCTGCAATTTTTTCTCTGTATGTATTGATTATTGGAATATTTGAGTCGTCTACCATCGTAATATTTTCTCCACAAGTTAAGCTTCCTGTAAATTTTATTTTAAGGTTTTTAACTTAACCATCCAGGGCGCTTTTTCTGCTTAACACTAGTCAGTGGGCAATGGTTGTTGATGGGCTGCAGGAGAACATTTTGAAGAACTCCCAATTATTGTTGATCTTGGTGGATGAACGCTCACTGATCGGATACGGGACTCACTCGTTCCGTTCTGCCTTAGGGCTCGCTATCGAGCCCCGCCAACAGCCCCACAACGGCTAATATTACAGGCAGAATGACATTACTAACCAAGACCAAGGAAGACTGGAATGTCAATTTCTGGCTTATTAGCTGTCGTCAGCTAGCCATACCTAACCCCAGGTGGTGCCCCACCCGAGGCTCAAACGCGCGGCCTGTTTATTAGAATTCGGTCGCTCTAACCGGTAAGACAACGAGCCCCTGGCTCAATGGTTAGAGCTCTGAACTTCTGAGCAACGGATCGCGAATTCGAGCCTCGAGTGGGGCACCAGCTAGGTTTGGGTATGGCTGTCTGACGACGGCTAATAAGTCAGAAATTTTCAACTTGTGTTTGTGTTTTTTAAACAGGTATTCGGAAGGCAACAGTAAATTAATGCATGGTTATTATTGAAAAAGAAGGCAATTCCATTGGTATGGAATGTGTTTATCTCTTTTCTGGAAAGCAGACAAGCTGTAACCAACAGAGAGTTTACTAATGTCTTGAAAAGCTGAAATATAGGTGGAAATATTTCCATTTAGTCTATTTCAAGGAAAGTTAAATTCTCCAGTGATTATTTTTACATCAAAATTAGATTCTGAGACTAATTTAAAGCCTTCGCAAAGTTAAGCATCATGGCTGGCCGATGAGTTTGGAGAATCGTAGATAAAATCAAGAATAATCTTGCTTTGCCACGAGATAATAATATATACAAAGCCTAAATTTTTAGAAATTGAAAGAACAGTGAGTTGCTATGGAAAGTAATTTAAGAATGAGTTAACATAAACAAGGCAACCGCAATCATGTCTAATCATGCGGCCTTGGCGTTATAAATCAAAAAGAGAAGAGACAAGCAGTAAAGGATGCGTGCAATATTCGGGTGCCATGTAATGGTGAACGTCGTTTTGAGAGCAAGAGCTCTTAGTTGGGTTATCTTATTTAAAACAGACCTGGTATTTAAAAATGTAATATTTCCTGTATTCTGAGCATTGTGGCTATGTTCAAGGAGGTTACTCGGAAATGGATAAGAAAGGCAGAAGTTATTGTCATAGGAAGAGCAAGTGCCAAGCAAACCAGTAATTTTGACAAATAGTGATAACCATAAAATACAGGAAGGGAAACCTAAAGATTTCTGTATAGAGTGTTCTGTTATCGGAGTACTTTTAGAATCTAAACGGGATAAAGCATGTTGGAGGTCAACCTAGAGAACGGAGAGTCTAGAAGGGAGATCAAGGTTAGTGCGGGACGGTAGATAGTCATAGGAGTTAAGGGGCAGGAAGGCCGAACTGGGATTAACAATACTCGATTTAGGACGATTCCCGTAAGGAATACTGCAGGATAAATAGTAAGTCGTTGATTGGTGCCTAGTGTACCGAACAAGGAATTACCTGAAGGTATAACTGGATCTACTGGATTAAAGACGAGTTAGGTGGTAAATAATTAGAAAATCTAAAGGAAGACAGTGGACGACT
>WEDG01000569.1:0-49081 GCA_017591395.1 Schistocephalus solidus
GAGGTCGAATTGCCATACTGCCGCTACGCCTTGGGACCGTTGCAGAAGTAGCTGGTTTAATAAATCGATACCCAGTTTGTGCTTGCGAGCGCGCGACGTAGCCCACAGCAAGGATAATAGTCAGGTCACCATATCCCGGGTGTTGGACGTCGTTGAGGGCATAATTGTTAAAAGGTTCGGGTCAGACCACAAAAATCTTGTAGCATGTTTTATGAACCCAGAAACTGAAGAATTTTTAGCCGCGATCAAACTGCAATGTGGCCATTTAAAGGCCTCCCATTTCGGCTGTTATCACTTAGCATTTTCCTTCTTATAATGTCGTATTGCCTTCAGAGGCAAGACAGAATGCCACTCGGGTGAGTCTGTAAAAATAGATTATTTCAAACAGTGGGGGTTGCTCATTCCCTGCCACCTGTGTGGCGCGAATGATGCCAAATAAGATGTGTATATCTGCTACTCAAATGACAGGTGAGTAGAGGGAATTGTCGTGTGGAGTACAAGTAAGACACGTGACCGATGTGGAAGTGTTACTTTCCGTGCATTTTCGAAGGCAAGCAAACTCGCATCCAACGATTAAACTTATGCATGCCTCTGTAAAATTGACAATTTTTGAAACTATCACTTAGTCATTCCCTGGAAACAGCCCCCTTTTTTCAGAAAACACTGTGATCATGTCGTTAATATGTGTTGAAACACGATCCACTTGAAATTAAGTCTAGGATAGAGGACTTGTAGGTTAGGCCCGGATGAAGCATAACCAGCTGAGTTCAGGCCTCTGCGTTTCTGCTTAACGTTTCTACATGTTCAATATATTAAGCAATTGCGCCGCCTCAACATAGGTGCCAAATAAGACGCCAGACAATTTTTGGTGAACTTATTTATTTGGATATTAATGGTAGTTTTGGTAGATTTGCATAGTCCACCCGACCAGCTGGCAAAACTTCGACGCTTCCGTGAAGTTTGAACCCATGTGGAGCGACTGCAAGGTTGGGGTGCGGCCAATTCTCTACTCACCTGAGCTCCGGGTCGGAGTCTCATAGCTCAGGTGGTTTGAGCGTTGGCTGCACGCAAACCTTGCAGTCGCAGCACGTGGGCTCGAACTGCACCGAGGCCACTCAAGTTGTAACGGTTTTATCAGATTAATAACTTGGATTTATGAATTGATACCGTCAATCATATGAGGAAAGCTGATGGACCGGACCTCTTTCATTCGCATCTCTCAGTCACATGTATCTGTGAAACACGTGTCTCCCCTTTTTTTACAGGTCTGCGCGGCTACTCGGCGATCTTTATAGATGCAAAGATTCGTGATACCGAATTTGGGAGTCACCATGTTCCCACCAAATCCGTGACCATTTCAGCAAACAACGATCCAGTAAATTTAAACAGACTATCGAATGGACTTTTAACGTGACTCGGGAGCCTCTATGGGCTTGCAAGAATGTCTGTAGGGCAGTACTGAATATGTGGCACTAAGTCGGTGATGGTAAAAAGCCCGATCTGTTTTTATTAGATGGGAGGAGGTGGAGGCAAATAGGATTTCCATTTTGTCCTTAAGCTCCGTGTTTAAAATCCACAAGCATGTCGTAAAGCAACAAACGATGTATTGTCATTAAGTGTATTCCATAAACATTGAAGAATTAGTTGATAAAGATTAAAGCTCAAGGGGGAGGAGGAGGTGGAGGAGGAGGAGGAGGAGGAGGAGGAGGGAGGGGGAGGGTCGATGAAGAGTAGAAAGCGTAGCGAGGGAGAAGATTAAAATAGGAAATACTTTGCCGATCGGGAGCCAATGAACCAAAATCTCCTGCAATATCCTACGACTCAAATTCCACTCAAACTCGGACAAGTTATCGGGAGAAGTCAGCTGGTCTCCCATTATAGTGGAAGCGATTCTGACTCTTGGCCTTCTCCCCTCTCTATCTTATACAAAGTATTTGCTGTGGTCTTAGTTTACAACAAGAAGTACCTTACGCGGCAATTCATGCAAAAATACGTTTCTGTAGCTCTCCTGCAAACACGCACATTGGCTATGCTTATTACATGGCAACGCCACTTCCCACGCTAGGGACAATGGAGCAGGCGCCTGCCACTATGGACATAAGTCACACGAAAAGTATAACACTTTCGAAAATTGTCCTTCCAACTTTTACCAAATGAGGCGCAAAGACACATTCAATCTTCGCGCATTTTGGTCGCACGTACTCCACTGGATTTAAGATTCACTATTAAAGACCTTCTGTATAGGGCTCCTGTGGGTGGCGCCGTAAATGTTTATTCGTTCCCAACAAGGATGAGCTCTGACGCGCTTGGTTGAGATCGGAGGAAGGCTGACCAATGGAACAATTAACAGGACGAAGTCTCCCTCCGACCCAGTCTACGCGATCTCAAGGTCCAGCCAATCCGGGAGCGCGTGATTTGAGCAGTCTCTACTCCCGTGCCGCCTCATTCAAGCAACTCGCGGACCTTATTTTTACTGGCTATCCAAGAGCCAATCCCGAGTGGAGTACAGTGAGTGAGGAAATAATCATTTATAACCTGATAGGAAAATGCGGGTCGTGACGGTACGATCTTGAGTCCTGTGAGCGGACGACTTTCCCCTTCCTTGTTACGCGCAATCGCTCAGTTTTCTCCGAATTTCACACCATGGAGATATGCGACGCCAACCGATTGAATGTGCTGTCTTTCTACGGAACTGAACTGCCGACAAGACTCAATGAAGCGGCATTTCGTAGAACGCCATTGTCACAGGTTGCCTCCTGTCCTCCAGCCAACTGCAATTACTACACCTCTGATTATCGCGGCACGATTTTCAATCCTTTCGACCGCGGTGACTTCCAAACTGCGAGTCAGCATACTTATCCCTATAGCTACTGCCCGATTGACATTTCATCAGCTGCCTTGACGATGGAGAGAGCAAGTCGCCTGGCGATACAGTCATATCAGCAACAGCCAGATTATGATTATCAGCAGCATTCTCAACCGCAACCGCAGCAAATGCAGTTGTGTGCGCGAAGCACAAGAACTCAACTGCCATTGTCCTTCGCCCTTTTAACTAACGATGCGGAGAAAATGTTCTCCAAAACTGGCACAAACGTAGACCTACCACTGAGGCCAATAGTGGCAAATTCAACTAGTCCTGAGGTGCACTGGGACATCAACGACCAGGCCCTACCTAAGGTGAGATTTGGTGCATTTGCCTGAAAGAGTCCATATTTATTCTCTACTATCTAAAGTGGGTAATAATTACTTATATAGGGTCCTGATTAGGCGGCCATACCAGTCATCTTTACCCTTAACCCTAAACGTAAAACGTACAGTTAACATGAACCCAAACCTACACCCTTAACATAATCCTGGCACTAACCCCAAACTTAAACGTAATCCTCACCTTAATCCTAAACCCAACTTCTCGGGTATTTGGCGCAAAGCCGCACACATTGCAGACAGTTCCAACTCCAGTGGCTACACACGTCATCCCTCATCCTAAATTGCTGTAATCAGTAAAACTACGGAGTACTTCAAGTTCTTTACATCTTCCCAGACAAATAAATGTGCAGCCAGTTCACATGGAATGGTTTATTCGAACTCTATTCAGCGGATACGCTTCCTTCGGCGGGCTAGTATTGGTGACTGAACATACCCGTTTGCAATCAACCACAAGAAAGCCGTGGTAGACCTACGTACTCCTTCTTCAATTTATTTTGCGTAGAAATCCATTTTCCGGATAGGATATAAATGTTGATTTGTACAGGCAGGTTTTACAATGCGTTCGGTGTTCACATCCTCCAGGTGCAGGACTTCGATACCTTCGAGCTCTGGCCGGACGGACATTGCCGGATGGTCTATGCCAAAACCTCCTCCGATTCGGTTCGACGACACGCCAGTGGTTGGGCTATGCGGAATACCAACAATCATAACTCTCAGATTTTGAAGAAGAGCTGTCTCGGTGTCTTGCTCTGCACCACCTCCACTTGTGGCATCGCCCTGAGGCCAGCCATTTGTGACAAGGCACGTCGAAGTCAAGAAGGTAAGTGTCTTCATACCACATTAAATTACGGCAGTCCCCTTTAGCCATCACTAACCACAGGATCGTGTAAAACCGGAATGGTGTTTGGTCCCCGTATGAGGATGTGGTTTTTTATTGTATCCACTAAAGGGCTGAAACGGGAGACTAATAATGGGGTTTTCATAAAGATGGAACTTGCATGCCTTTGATACGGTTGATGGTGCCTTTGCATTTTTCTCCGACGCGGGGCAGGGGTGGGAAATGCTGCCGAAGTTTGAAGGGAGATTGTTTTTTTATGGTTAAAGAACCTGTTTGCCGGCTCCTACTTTCATAGTTGCCAGACCGCTGCGTCTCATCTTAGATTTCGTCGCCATCGGTGTACACATAGGCGCTCTCATAGAACCTTCTATCGAAAATGTTCTGTGAATTTTCCATTTCAAAAATCTCGCCTTGTTGTGATTAGGTAGTCCACAAGTCCTCATCTATAGTGGCTAGACTAATCAAAATTATAAGTAGGTTAATTATTTTAACCACCCAATCTGCAGTAGATGCCTCGATCATTAAGTACTTAGAGCACAGTCCAGATAATTAATTTTCCCCTTTAACCAACGCACACTCTGATGTTAGGAGCTAACATTCAGTTCAGTTTATTAAGGGCAAGATAGGCAAACGCCTTTGAACTCCCCGAAAGGCCTTTCTATTACCTGTAGGCTACTGGCTTTCAAATGAGCCAGTGGCCTTTTTACTGTGCCAGCACAAAGGCCAGCTCAGAGCAAACATCAAATCGGGGTTAGAGAGCAGGGGGGTGAGTATGAGTAAGCTCGTCGTTTAAACCGACCCCTTGCTCGAGAGGTTTATCAAACAAGGCGAGGGAAGCTAAAATAGCCACCTGCAGTTTACTTGCCACCGGCTACCAGTCCAAGCATGACCCCATCCCAGGAAAACCTGGAATATTAGAGTTCAAGTGCGACGAAAGGATTTCTGACGAACCAGGATTCTGTTTCCTTTGGAGTTTGAGGTTGAAGGGGACTGCGCGAAGAGCACGATTAAGGAAGTTATATGATGCGTCGGCAGATAATGGGACCAAATTGGCATGTGGTTAGAGTGCGCTAAACGCGCCAGCAGGATAATGCAAACAACATAAAATTTGCCGGGACCAATGCCAGGAGTGCCGTGTAGAGCAAGAATTCTTGAAAGCCCAGACTGGGGGCTGGAATTAATCGCCCATTATTTTCCTGACCAAACAAAAAAGTAACGTTCCTGTTGTAACGCGGTAATTGGTGGTTGTGCCACCGAAAACACAATTTTAACTTACCTTCATTTGTGTTATTTATTAACACCATTTACTGACTTCCTCCACACCCTTTGAAATAATTGAGCTCCCGCGTTCTATTCAGCTCAACAATCCTGAAATCAGTACTATTTCCGTTGTGTTGAGTCAGAGCCTTTGAGGATTTAGCCTACGAAAATGTTGCCACTCTCCAAGTAGAAGCGTAACCTTCTTCCTCCTGATCCTCCTCCTTCTCCTCCTCCTCCTCCTCCTCCTCCTCCTCCTCCTCCTCCTCCATCTCCCTTCACCTAAACCTGGAAATCTGGACATATGTAGGCCATTTAACTGCAGCTGGGAATCCACGGAGTAAATACACAAGTTTTATTTATTTTCGAATTCAACATCCGCGGCAGTTTCTTCATAGGAGAAACGGGTAGTTTGCATTTGTTTTGGGAGCAGAAGTTCACCTTTTCTGTACCGGAAACCACTGCATACACTCCGTCCTGATGTTTTGTTAATGACTTAAACTTGCAATCTCCTTCAAAGAAGTATGCGGCGACATATGTATGTTTTGGAAGTTTGGTCCCTCTCCAATCTCCGGTCTTCTTGACTCTGTCTTGACATCAGACCGAGATGGGTGAGTGGAAAAGATAGTGAGGTAGATGCATCGAAAGTCACATTAACTGCACCGCCATGCTGTGGAGCGCACGGTGGACATAGTCGAAACCACGATGGTCCAACTGTCGGGAAGTTCGTTGTCCTTCGGAATAGGCTGTACTGCTGAGGCGCTGCGCCAAAACGGGTATCAACCATGCTGATGACGCGCGTTTGTCGGACGTCGCAGAGGTCGCGCGGACCCATAACTGCTGACGTACGTACTGTCTTAGGTCTTCATGTCACACACATTGACTCACAATATCAGACAGCCAACTGGTTGTTTGAGGGGCTCCGACTGATGCATGAAAGAGGGAGGGAATAACGAGGCCACCACCAGGGAATCTATTCTCACGGCGCATCAGCCGTGACTTGGAAGATTTCCAGCCTAGGGGATAACTCGGGATCCCTCAGGACTGAGAGGCAGGCTCCAATTGCTTCCTCTCACTGGAGTGAGATCCGCATCGCACCTTCAGAGGCCTGGAACATGTAACGCAATGGTGTGATGATCGTAGGGGCTCTGAGAGTACAACCCAACGTCAAACTCTACACGTTCATATGGCTGTTTCATTTTGTCGGCTACGTCGTGAGAACCCACTTCTGTTAGTCTTAGTACTGCCTTGCGATCTGAGTAAAGTGAGCTAGGGAAGAGAGAGAGAGAGAGTGAGTGAGGAGAGAGGCGAGAGAGAGAGAGAGAGAGAGAGAGAGAGAGAGAGAGAGAGAGAGAGGTGTAGTGCACGTCACATGTGCTGCACACACTCCCTGTGATATGCAGTGGAAGTCCTCACTTGCTAAGGCCAACCTGTCGGTGAATTAAGTCCGGCAGATGTGTACGAAGAAGGGCAGGACAAGGGGACCTTGGTGGAGTTCAGCTGACCGCTTAGTTTGGTTAAATGCTGGAGGACTGACTCACTCAACGTCCGCTCAGCATAACAGACGGCGGTACAGGAGAATGACTAAAGATCCGACCTCCCACCCCTTGCTTTGACCCGAGACAGTGATAGCGGATGCCTGCCAAATCTAATTGTCGCGACATTCCAAGCCGGGGGAGGGAGGGGGTAGAATGGCAGGAGCTGGTATCTCCTATCCTAAACTACGACTGGTCTGCCAAGAACAGACGTGCGGCAATCTACATCTGTGTCTGATATTCCTAGGCTTTCCTACGGCTTTTATAACTGTACTGTCAGTCTGCCTTGCGTCCTGTCGGAGGATCACAAACTCCGACTAACACTGGTACTGATTTGGTCTGCCTACACGTGCAGCAGCAAAACGATCGTTGAGGAGTCAGACTGTCTAACTGACACCAACCTGCGACTAATTAAGAAACTCTGCGTAGATGGACGAAGGCAGTGGCACGCAGGGGCATTCCTACACTGCGGTAGGAAACCCCTCAACTCCCACTGTACCCTAAAGTCCGTCAACCCTATTCCTGCCTGCATTACCACTCACAGGTCTGTTTTACGCTTTATCTCCTTGTTTCCCAGTGCAGAGTGAACAACAGTAATTTGTCGTGAGTCTCAACGAGCCACCCCTTCCCCCGCGCCTCTCTAAATGGCCTTCCGACACGTTGTTAGTATCGTTCGTCGGAAATTCATGTTCCTCTCAGGGACATGCTCACCTCTTCCTCCCTCACCCCTTCACCCCTCACCCCCACCACTAGCGCAGACCCCTCAACGTGGACACTGGTAGCGGTGGTACTGGTTTGAGCAGATGTTTTCGATTGTTTCACTGGACGCTGGTCACTCCCCCCACACGTCTGACAGGTGGTACACAAGCCTTCGATAATCACTATATCGCGTGTTAATCGGTGAACGGAGCCAGCATTTTATGGCTCCTCTTTCCGACGGATTTAATGATTTCGAGGACTGTTGGCTGGGGTGGCCTCAGTTGGCTCTGCGCGCAATCACTGCGCCCATTCAAACTCAGCTGACCAGCTGATGGTGAGAACTGATTTCATCCTTATATAAACGTTTTGAACCTGGACTAGCACTGATTAAACTCACGGCTCCCGGTGGGGCCTCGTAGCTCAGGTGCCTAGAGCGTTGGCTGTACTCAAGCCTTCCCCTTGCTGGCGTGGGTTCGAACCCCACTGAGGCCACCGAGTTTCTCAGGAGTGGGCCAGCTGAATTATTCAAATCTGCCAAAATCCCCTACTAATTAAATGTGCGTGGTTGTCATCTGGTGGATTCTATATTGATTGCTTAGGAAATTTTGTTTGGACAGTCAGCCTACTGTATCAGAATTGGTGGATTCCATACTTTGCAGTAGGCTGGGCAGGTAACTTGACCCACGTGCGATTAAACTCACGGCTCCCGGTGGGGCCCCGTAGCTCAGATGCCTAGAGCGTTGGCTGTACTCAAGCCTTCCCCTTGCTGGCGTGGGTTCGAACCCCACTGAGGCCACCGAGTTTCTCAGGAGTGGGCCAGCTGAATTATTCAAATCTGCCAAAATCCCCTACTAATTAAATGTGCGTGGTTGTCATCTGGTGGATTCTATATTGATTGCTTAGGAAATTTTGTTTGGACAGTCAGCCTACTGTATCAGAATTTGTGGTTTCCATACTTTGCAGTAGGCTGGGCAGGTAACTTGACCCACGTGCGATTAAACTCACGGCTCCCGGTGGGGCCTCGTAGCTCAGGTGCCTAGAGCGTTGGCTGTACTCAAGCCTTCCCCTTGCTGGCGTGGGTTCGAATCCAACCGAGGCTGCCGAGTTTATCATAAGTGGCTCCTACGAATTCACGAGTTAACGCTGGTTGGGCGTCAGGTTTACCTTGGAGATGCATTATTTTGTACCCCTTCTGACGAGGTAGATGTACTTTTAGTGATAATGCGGCCCGTTGTGCGAGGTAGTTCTGAAAATACAGTTTTTGAAATACGTGCGTAAAAAACTGAAAAACGGCCTTTTCTGAGGATCCGCAATGAACGAAAGCACACTGCGAATCGCTGACTGACAAGAGTGCCTTCAACCAATTTCAGATTAAAGGTCTCTAATGGCAATTTATAATTTTTGCGTTAGAAAAAACACGAGACACGAAGTTGTGTAGTCTAAAACCGGGAGGTAGCTTGTGATACGAGATGAACAATAATAATGATAATAAATATCGCTTTTACCTCTGACGCCATGAGAGGATGCAGTATGTATGCTTTATAAGCCCTTCTTCATCCTATCCTGCGCATCCCGTCGCGGGAACGTCCGTCATTGGAAGTTTGGACAGGTCAACATTGTCCAACCTAACCACTAGAATAGTGGTTTGTATTGGGACTATTTAATTTAAATGATTTCCTGTTTAGTTTGGTTTGCATATGTGATTTTCTCCCTGACGGAGTAACTCGCAGTTGAAGAAGTTCGCACGTGGAGCGGAAGAGCTGGAGCAGCCTAAAGACAGCTGATAAATCACTCTTCACACCGCTGGCATAAATGACCTTGGTTAACGCGTAACTAAAAGACGACTACAGACAGAACCCAGTATGACCATTTTACACTTCATTGATGTTTTTAAACACCATACCGGTACCACTAATTGCAGTGTGACGTCCTTACACCAGCACATCTTGGATAGGTGGAATTCTTAAGTACTGCTAACAAGTCCTCAATGCCTTTGTCCATATGTAGGCAGAGCGTGTTCACGCGTCAACTGCGGAGGCACAGTCTACTTACGTGGTTGTCGTGGCCACGGGGGCTACCCCGTGACGCACTTTTGGCGCGAAGTCGGTGGTACGGTATTCTTTCAAGCCAAAGGTCACCACGATCACGCTAGGCCCGACCTAAAGCCGGTACGTCGGAGCAAGACCCTGGCCAGGAGCAGGAAACGTGCACCCGAAAGGACCGGACCAGTCTCGAAAGCACCCGCCAGTCGGACTGCCTCACCCGCCGCAAACCTGGAGTTCAATTGCAAGCTGTATCCTCTACTATCCAACCTAGAGACCGCAAGAACCTTCAGCGGGTACCAGACGTCCGTGCCCCTTTCATTTGCACGTTCCTGTCTGCAGGACGCTCCTGATAGACAGAACCTGTTGAGTCACAACAACAACCTTGGTACGTGGTGATCTTTGTTCTTATGTACTTGAGTAATGGTTGCTTTTCCAACTTGCTTTGCTGTTGACGAAACGGGCCAAAAAATGAAAAAAAGTTAGAGGTTTCCACAATGATTTCCAACCAGGAAAGGGAGCGCTGGAACGCCCGTTTCCGGCGTACTTACCATCAGCCAACCACACTCCGCCCCAGGCCTGTGATATAAATTCGGTTTAACCGGTTAATGGACATGTAGATCACAGTATTCCGTTCTGTGTAATCAAGACAGACCAGGGAAAGGTAGTCACATGGCTCTGAACCAGAGGTTTATCTGGGATCAATCACATTCTCTGGTGCCTTTGAAAGGCGAGGTTGGTTGGACACGGGACTAGGTACCACCGTATGCCTTGCGTTAAAGTTTCCTACCCCAAATCCCCTCCACTCCCCTTGGAATTTTGCTAAAAACAACTTGTAATCGCGGTGTACCTATCGGTGGAGTTTCCGAACCCAGGACAAGCACCCCCTTAGTAATTTTAGACAAAGTTGTGATATAAGCTCAGGCTCACGACCCTAAGACTCAACTCCAGCAGGACAGCTGCCGTATAAGTTAAGCAAAAGAGGGCTCTAGAGCAACCAAGCAACCCTATCCTTCGGCACAAACACCCTTTCTCAACTGGCCTTAAGGTATTCTAGTAGATTTCGGGTCTACTTACATCGTAACGTCCCCTAGGAGGGGATAACTGGTATATACCCACAGGAAGTCTTTTAAGGGAGACATCTTACTAGATTATAACGGGCATTAACGTAAGGTATTGTCTGCGTAACCTGGAGCCAAAGCGAAGGGGGGGCGCTTACCAGTCAGACAACTGTTCGGAGCAAGGTCATCTCGTTGTGCGTTAGAGCACCAGGGTTATCCAAACGCGGGTATGCGATATGATTGGTTGACGATATCTGGTAAAATGATCATCCCAATCTCCCATATGCCCAGTTGTCGGTATTACCTCTGCAGGGCATACCGTGTCGTCGCCCTTAAACAGAATAAAACCACCTCTTCTATCTCTCTTGCTGTTACGATCCTAACTTTGCTCCGCATTGTAGCCGGTTCTGGGAGTGATCATCGTTGCATACATCTTCCGTATGGCGGACCGACTCGGACACCCGACACCCCAAAGGCTATTACAAGCCACAGCCTAGACCTGACCAATCCAGGCTTTGGATCCCATCAGCAGCCCTCCCTGGTCTCCTCTACCCTCTCCTACACCAGTACTTACCCCAACCACTTCAACCGACCCCTACTGCCGAGGGCTGAGGTAGCCACCAACACACGCATCCACTCCAGTCGGCCTGCTTCTCCCTTCGTTGCGGTAGGCGTTCCCCTGAATAATCGACTTGCTGCCGCTGTTGAACTGGCTCCATTGAAGAGAGAATGTGACCAGATGCAGACGGCGGACGTGGACTCACTGCTTCAGGGCGAGAACAAGTCACCAATCTGCTCTCATCCCTCTGTTGGATGTGACGGTCTCGTCGACAAACGGAACTGGCTGGCCACACCAGGTTGTTTCCTGAGCTGTTACCAACAGGGCGAGAGTATATCTACAACATCCGGTGAGAAGAATGCCTCTTGGTCCACCCCTTCACCCCCAACCGGTGGTAGTTCAATGCTCTTCAACGTGACTGAGGTACCCGGAGGCGGCGGCGGCGGCCCCAATGATGAAACGGCCGTGCAGAAACGCAATCCGGACGCTCATAGAGGTCCCGATTACGATGTCTCCTGGACGACCGCGGCGGCTATGGGGATCAGCGAGTGTCAATGGCCGTGTCGTGGAGGCAGCAGGGTGAACCACATGTCCATGCAGTCCAGTACGCCCATGTCAGCTGACTTCATTCAGGGTGGTCTCCAGACCCGGGGGGGCGGACTCCACCTTCGCACCGGGAATTCCTTTTTGTCTGGAGAGCTCAGGCTCCCGAACATCTCAAGGCAGCAGTGGGAGTGGTCAGATGTTGCGATAATGATCCGCGGCTTCCCTTCGCACATCCAGCCTGTATATACTGCCTCACCATCTTACAAGGTCGGTGAGGGCAACGGAAAGGTTTCGAGTTTTTTATTTGCCAACAACTGAGAGACACCACATATTCACCCTATTTTGTAAATATTTTTATATACTTAGAGGAGAGACTCCAAATACACACACGAGAGTACATTCACGGTTAGAATCAGTTCCGTCGAGTAGGTGGATGGAGGCGCGGAACGAGACACACCAGTGATAGTATTATGAGTCAACAAGGTTATTATAAAGGGATTTTTAGTGGCACCAGCTTCTAGCCGTATAATCGCGCTGTAATGTCGCGGAAGTTAGTCAACCGTGTTTGATGAGCGATAACCACTACCCCGAGTACACAGGGGGATTCGCGTATTGTGGGGGAGGCTCACCCACCTTATCCAATCTCAGCTCGCTCCTCATGTTACAATAGCGAAATGAAAGTAAAAAAAGACTGACCAGAGTTTTGAACTCAGTGACCATTCCGCGCTTAAGTGTGTCATAGACGTGCTGGACATTACAGCCGCACGAGCCGGGTTTCAATCGTCGGGATCTCAGAGATGTGAGGTAGGCCACAATTAGGCGCAGAGGACGGAAGCTATGTCATGAACGAGTTAACCCATCAGTTGGCAGCCTTCTCAGCAATGTATTTGGTCGTGTCTTGGGCATGATTTGCTATATCGTGGAGGTAATCTTCAGATCGCTTCCCCATTTCTCGCCTGTCGGCTGGTATCAGAGAGCCCTCGCAGATGTGTCATGCAGCGGCATTGGGCCAGGTGACGGAAAGTCCACAAGTGCCATGCACATGCTAGTCATCGGCATTTAAACAAGGTCTGCCCTTAGTATACAAGATTTCCCAAGAATGAGTGATGTTATAAATGCTACATTAGGAAGGGACCGCTGTAGCCTGACCGGCAGTCCGACAGGAGGCCGAGTTAACTAATCAGTTTGCAGCCCTCAAAACCACGATTTTTATTAACCCCTGATAATCGAGGTGATGTAACCAATTTTTTGAGTGAGGGAAGTAAGCTCAACTCCGAGTCTGCCCGGATGGAGATTATGTTAATGTGACATAGTCTCCATCGAACGCCTACTTCAAGTCTGTTTGGCTTTCTTTTGGGTCTCACACTATAGCGCAATCACTTTTGGGCGTAAGGTCTAGGATATAAGAAGGGATGATTAAGGTAGTAACGCCACCAGCACAGAAGTACACCTGCATGGCCGCAGAAGGCACAAATTTCCATCAGAGGAAATTCTGTGACTTTAAGAAAGGTGGATGGCGAGACCGAAAGCTCGATATACTCAAACCAATGGCCGCAGTGACCGCACGTTCCTCTTCCTTGCAACAAGAACCTAGGACTCGCATTTTCGCATCTATTCGTAAGACTGCTTAGGTTCGAATGAATGAGAAGTGCAAAATCCATAAAATGGAATTCGACCCGTGTTCGGATTTCGGTATTATATTTTAAATGAAGTATGGATGCCTCACTGATCAGGAAAGGGGTTATGGGCTTACTGCACAATTAAGAAATCGATAAATGAGCTCAAAATACCACACTACATGAAAACGACTGATGTCAAACTAACCAACTTTTCAACTTTCAAAGCCTGAGTTTGTATTAAAGCAACTGAAGGGGGTCCTATTTCTTTACACCCTATGGCGAAGATAAGGAATTTTTAGTGATTTAATCACAACCCTCAAACATGTTCAAACAGGTAGGTTGCAATTACAATAGAATCTATTTTTTCCTGCTAGTGGTTGCTGGATTACAGTTTGGTGTTAGAACCTGCGTTGCTGACCGCGATTTACGGTTCCTTCATTTTTTTCCTGCCAACTTCTTTATTGAACATTTCAGTGAGAAGTAGTTTTTGCATGAAAGAACATTCATAATAAGTGCAATATTGGTATATGAGGAATGAGACGTTTAAAACATGGCATGTTCGGTTGCAAAGCTTGAAAAGCATATGCTGGTGTTCCGTATGCTAGCTACATCGATCAACAGCCCAAAAACAGCCGCCCCCTCACGTTCAAGTAACCCCCGCCAACGCGTCCATCGATCTCGTAGTCAGTCCCTACCCCTATCGCACGAATCAGACGACGAAAAGTAATCAAAATTCGATTGGGACTAAGGTTGACCGATCCGCAAGCCAGTTACAGTGAAATTGCAAACAAATTATGCACCGCCGACCACTGAAACCCGCAATCAACCGTTGTAAATCACGGAAAATCGAATGGACACCGTATTTTTTTTCACCCCGTCGTATTTTAGATTTGTGGACTTCAGAGTTCTTCGACCGAAAACCCAGATAGATGAATTTACTTGTTAGTATCGTGGACGCCACCCCTTGCGCATTATTCTAATTCAAACCCCTCTCTGTGTGTCACCGATGGGGTATGGGGTTCGTGGGGTGTAGGGGTACTAGTTAGGGGTAGCACCACACAGATAGCATTTGGTTGATCCATTTGTCTCGTACAGGTGGTGAATGCTCCTATGGCCGCCTCTACCTGGTACCCAACTCTCACCTGTGGCTCCTCGAAGTTGGGTTCTTCCCAGCGGCCACACCCCGGGCAACCGTCACGACCGGCGGGCTAAACCAGGTGAGGGTCTCCGGTGTTGTGTGTGCCTCCACACCCGGTATGTCTGACTCCCGAAATTCCCACCCCTCCCCCATCTCAAAAAGTCCTGCGGTGGGGGCGACAGCAACCCCGTAGGCGGCTCAGAATAACTCGGGTCGTTCTCCCACTAAAACATATCCGTGACCCATAGTGGCGTTCGGCAGCCGTCTGGGATGTCCGAGCAGCCCTATTTAGGGACAGCACTGCTTGCCGCCTAGCGGAGGAAGGGGCTACAAAAGGTGCCCTAAACAAATGCTGGGTATCACGTCTTCTGCAGCCGGACGCGGTTCGCAGATCGTAAAATACGCGTCGTTAAACTCAAACAAACAACAATGCCCCCCGTCCCCACCCCCTCGCCATACTCTCCAGGCTGCTCGGGTGAGTCCACTCACACTAGCAGCCTGGAATGTTCGTTCCCTTTTAGACAATCCTAGGAGCAACCGGCCGGAACGAAGGACGGTGCTAGTCGCTCGGGAACAGGCGCGCTACAAGGTGGACATTGCTGCTCTCAGCGCGACCCGATTCTCTGAGCAGGGTCAGCTGGAGGAGGTGGGTGCCGGCTACACCTTCTTCTGGAGCGGCCGGCCAAAGGCAGAGCGACGCGACGCTGGTGTTGCCTTTGCCATCCGGAACGACATTGTTGGACGTCTGCCCTATCTGCCGCAGGGTATCAATGATCGCCTGATGAGCCTCCGCCTGCCTCTTCGGGGAGACCAGTTAGCCACCATCATCAGCGCCTACGCTCCCCCAATGACGAGCTATAATGCGGCGAAGGACAAATTCTACGAGGACTTGCACGCCTTGCTGGCGACTGTGTGGAAAGAGGACAGTAAATTGTCTTTGGTGACTTCAATGCCCGCGTCGGGACGGACCATGCTGCCTGGCAGTGTGTGCTGTGTCCCCACGGTCTCGGTAGCTATAACGAAAGCGGCCTCCTTTTTCTGCGCACGTGTGCGGAACACCGTCTCCTGCTGACCAACACCTTCTTCCGCCTTCCAACGCGGGAGAAGGCCACGTGGATGCACCCTCGGTCGCGGCGCTGGCATCTGCTGGACTACGTTCTCGTCCGGAGGCGAGATCGACAGGACGTGCTGGTAACCAAGGCGATCCGCGATGCCGATGGTTGGACAGATCACCACCTCGTCATCTCCCAGATGAGGCTCCAACTGCAACCCCGACGAAGGCCCCAAGGTAAGAGGCCGCCATGTAAGTTAAATACTCTTTTATTAAATTTGCCTGCTCACTGTTTTGATTTCAGCAACAAAATAACCGAGAAACTGGAGGACCTGCATGCTCCAGATGATAACGCTACCGTGGAGACACGTTGGTGTCAACTGCGAAATGTCATCCAGTACACCGCCCTCGATGTACTCGGACGCGCACACCGTCGACACCAGGACTGGTTTGACGACAATGACGCCGACATCAGCAACTTACTCGCGGAGAAGAATGGACTACACAAAGCCTACATGGACCTTCGGACTGACGCCACCAAGCAGCCTTTTTCAGATGCCGGCGCCTTGTACAACAACGGCTGCGGGAGATGCAGGATGCCTGGATGCTCCGAAAGGCTGAGGAAATCCAGGGGTATGCGGACCGCAATGAAATGAAAAACTTTTTCAAAGCCATCAAGGCCATCTACGGCCCGTGTATCAAGGGGTTCGCACCATTGCTCAGCTCTGACGGCACAACACTGCTGACAGAGAAATCGCAAATCTGAAGCGCTAGGCCGAGCACTTCAGAAATGTCCTTAATTGCTCATCAGCCATCTCCGTTGCTGCCAATGACCGGCTCCCTCAAGTGGACACGAACAATGACCTGGATCTGCCGCCTACCCTACCAGAAACCGTCCTGGCCATGCAGCAGATTTCCAGCGGTAAAGCACCGGGATCCGACGCAATCCCACCGGAAGTCTACAAGCACGGTGGGCCCCGGCTGATGGCAGAACTCACAACACTCTTCTAGGAGATGTGGTGCCAAGGACAAGCTCCTCAGGATTTCAAAGACTCGACCATCGTCCATCTCTACAAACGGAAGGGGAACCGGCAACTCTGTGATAATCACAGAGGCATCTCGTTGCTCAACATCGCCGGGAAGGTCTTCGCCCGTACCCTTCTCAATCGTCTTAACGGTCACATAGAGCAGGGCCTGCTTCCTGAAAGCCAATGTGGCTTCCGCCAACACCGCGGAACAACCGATATGATCTTTGCCGCCCGCCAGCTACAAGAGAAGTGTCAGGAGATGCGAACTCACCTATACACTAACTTCGTAGATCTAACGAAAGCCCTTTGACATGGTGAATCCTGACGGACTGTGGAAAGTCATGCTGAAATTTGGTTGTCCTGAGCGGTTCACGCACATGGTGCGTCAGCTTCATGACGGTATGACGGCGCACGTGACTGACAACGGAACGGTATCCGAAGCATTCGCAGTGACCAACGGAGTGAAGCAGGGCTGCGTACTGGCCCCCACCCTCTTCAGTCTCATGTTCTCAGCTATGCTGATGGACGCCTACCATGATGAGCAGCCTGGTATCCGCATCGCCTACAGAACTGACGGGCACTTTCTCAACAGTCGGCATATGCAGGCTTCAACGCGCGTGTCTACGACTACAGCCTATGACTTGCTCTTCGCGGACGACTGCGCCCTTAACACCCTGACGGAGGAGGACATGCAAAGGAGCATGCACCTCTTCGCCGAAGGCTGCGCCGATTTCGGATTAACAATCAGTACAGCCAAAACTGTTGTCATGCGCCAGCCGCAACCCAGCGCGGAATACAATGCTCCTGGAATCAATGTCAACGGTGCTCAACCCAAAACGTGGAAACCTTCGCTTATCTATGAAGCACAATATCGCGCAACAGGAGAATCGATGACGAGGTTGCCCAACGGATCTCAAAGCTAGTCAGGCCTTCGGCCGGCTGCAGGCCTCCGTGTGGAATCGCCACGGTATTCACCTGAACACCAAACTAAAGATGTACAAGGCCGTCGTCTTGACGACACTCCTTTACGGAGCGGAAACCTGGACCGTCTACTCCAACCAAGCCAGGAAGCTGAATCACTTTCATCTCAGCTGCCTCCGCAGAATACTGAAGCTGAGATGGCAAGACAGTATCCCGGACACGAAAGTCTTGGAGCGGACCGGAATCCTCAGCATCCATGGCATGCTGAGGCAAGTGCAACTGCGATGGAGCGGCCATCTGGTAAGAATGGACGACGAGCGACTACCCAAACGACTTTTCTACGGATATGTCGCTACTGGTTCTCGCCGGCAGGGAGGTCAAAACGACGCTACAAGGACACTTTGAAGAAATCGCTGAAGAAACTGCAAATCAACTCGGCGACCTGGGAGGACCTCGCCCAGGATAGACCGGCATGGAGAAGATCCGTGAAGACTGGTTCAGCAATCTATGAGGCCAACCGGATCGCCGCCGCCAAGGCCAAAAGAGCGGCACGAAAGTCACCAGCGCCCCGGACCAGCACCGCCAATGCCCAGGCCCTGCCAACATGCCCGCGCTGTCAACGCATCTTCCGCGCGCGAATCGGCCTGGTTAAACATCTTCAGACGCAATGCACCAACAATCCGACAATTCCAATTTCTACATCAAATTCTGCCAACGCTCCTTCTGACTCTCCCACCCTCACTCCTGGCATCAATTCCATTATTCCCACCATCATAGAGACCACATCCATCTACTCATCGCCTGCTACCCCCACCACCGCCTTCGCCTTCACTACCACCACCACATTCAGCGATGGGGACTCTCTCCTAAGCTGTACTCAATGCGACCGCACATTTACCTCACGAATCGGCCTGGTCGGTCACTTGCGAATTCATCGTACAGAGACCGGTGAGCCAGTGCCCGGAAGACCATCACACAGCAGAGATCGTCGCCTCCACTGCCCTGACTGTCCTCGCGCATTCACTCATCGCATGGGCCTATTCGGTCACATGCGCATCCATGTCAGCGGAATACACCACAATGCCGACAACACCGATACACCATGCACACCCTCCACTCCTGCCATTCTTAGCGCTCCTGACACCCCCACTACCATGAATGACATCCCCCCCAACCTCTACCGATTTCTCCTGCCCACACTGCGCCCGCACCTTCAACTCACGCATCGGCCTGGTCGGTCACCTACGAATCCATCGCACGGAGGCTGGTGAACTAGTGCCTGGGGCTCCGACATACAGTCGACGCGCCCGCCTTCACTGCCCTCACTGCTCCCGCACATTTACACACCGCATGGGCCTATTAGGACACATGCGCCTCCACGACAACCTCCGGTAAACCACCGGAGGTTAAGCTACATCAGCGCACACTACCTACACCAATACATCGACAACACCCTAACAATCACCATTTACCAGAGTATATCACGGTTTCCTAGAAACCGTGGCTGGGAAGTCTGCCAATCTGACGCTTCCACCAGACCACGCCGTCGGCTCAGTGTATGTGCTGTGTGTGTCGAGTGGCTGACCAGTGGACTGGGAGTCAGACGGCGATGGCTGCTCCATATCCCCTGAGTTAGTGAATCCTGGTGTGTGCGTTATGGGGGCCAGGTCGTGCTGTAGCGCGCGAAGACGGGTACGCCGATCCGTCAGCCAATGCGCCCACTCCCACATCAGGCAACTGACCGGCTCGGACAGTGTCTGATGGTGGGGGTTGGGGAGAGAGTGAGGTCAACAGCTCAGCGCATATTCCTCCCTATAAACAATCTGACGCGCTCAAAACTATCACGGTGCGCTAAAAGCCATGACTTGGAAGGTTGCCAACTGACGGGATAACTCGGACCGCGTGGTCGCCCAATGTGTGTTTTGTGTGGAGTGGCTGACTGGCGGACTGAGAGTCAGGCTGCAATGGCTCCTTCTTAATGTGGTCTTTATGGCTCTCCAACTCTGTGGGATCCGAGCCAGGTGTGGTGGTACTCCCAGGGGCGGCTCCGGCCGCACCAGCCACCTGCGCCCTCTCCCATCTCCGGTCTTCTTGACTGTGTCATGAGACCGGGCTCAGGTGGGGGAGGAGAAGAGAGGTGCGGTAACGTTGAGTGCCGCGGTTGGAAGGTTGCCAACTGACAATTACACTCAGACCTCGCAGGTAGTCCAATGTGTGTTGTGTGGAGTGGCTGACTGGTGGTCTGAGAGTCAGGCTGCGATGGCTCCTTCTTAACCTGACCTCTGGCTATCTCACACATGTGAGATGTAAGCCAGTCAACCCCCTGTTGTGTGAAATCCTGGTGCTTGTGTTTGGGGGGCCAGGTCGTGTACGTAGTACACGTAGACGAGGTCACCAGCAGCTGCGCCTGCTTCGCATCAGACAACTGACCGGCTCGGACAGTGGTCTGATTGTGGGGTGGGGGGAGAGTGAGGTCGAGAGCTCAGCGTATTTTCCTCACTATAAACAATCTGACGCGCTTGAATTTATCACGGTGCGCTAAAAGCCGTGGCTTGGAAGGTTGCCAACTGACGGGATAACTCGGACCGCGTGGTCAACCCAATGTGTGTTTTGTGTGGAGTGGCTGACTGGCCGACTGAGGGACAGGTTGCAATGGCTCCTTCTTAATGTGGCCTTTATGGCACTCCCACTCCGTGTGATCCGAGCCAGGTGTGGTGGCACGCCCAGGGGCGGCTCCGGTCGCGCCAGCCACCTGCGCCCTCTCCCATCTCCGGTCTTCTTGACTCTGTCTTGACACCGGGCTCAGGTGGGGGAGGATGAGAGAGTGCGGTAGCTGCAGCGCAAGGCTACTATCACTTAAAACTAATTCACGCGCAAGTCACCGTCCCTGCTCCACCCTTCCATGGAGCATACGGTGGACATCGTCGGACTACGACGGTCGAACTGTCGTATGGGGTTCGTGTTTACTCTATCGTATTTGGGGTATTCACCAGATCCAGCCTAAAACTCGAAAGCGCTTGCAGTTCGGGTGTTCCACAAATCCTCCGTTAAAGATGCTTTATTTCACTACCGTCAGATGCTGCACTGGCGCATCTGACGCGGAAGCCTACTGAAAACGTGCGCTGCACCACATCGATGAGCAGGTATGCTATAATCCTGGAAATTGATCCTGGGAGACATGACAGGGTGCAACCGCAGTGCTTTCAAAGTAGGCAGACCTCACATTCCCATCGAGGTAAGTTTTTATGTTCTTTTTTGAGCTCCAGACAGCTTGTAGCGTCTAGTAGTGAGTTGGAGAGAGACTATGCTGTCGACTGCACTTTTGAAAGCAGTTTTAAACGTCTTTTGTGTGTTGTGTTGTGGCTTATCCTTGCTTCCTAAAGGCGCCGCGTGGTGGATGCGCTGAAACAACATGGGGGCCAAATCAGGGTACAACAGGCGTTATTTTGGATGAAGTCCCATAAAAGATGCCGAACACGGAGGGTTGCAGTACCCAATATGGTCACGCCTAGGTGCCGGTTCATGCCGCACCATCTACTTTTGCCATTTATGGCGCTTCAACTTCGTGGGATCTGATTCAGGCGTGGTGGCACGATCGGGTGCCTCCGGTCGCGCCAGCCACTTCGCTTCTAGTCTTCTTGACTCTGTATTGACACCGGATAAAGATCGGTGAGCGAAGAGAGGGAGAGAGTGCGGTAGCTGCAGCGCAAATTTACTGTCGCTCAAAACGAATCAACGTGCAGGTCATCCTTCCTGCACCAGTATGCTCTGGAACACACGATGGATATCGTCGGACTTCGACGCTGGAACTGTCCGGGGGTTAGCATGGTCAAGTTGGGCAAGGATCGCTGTGGCACGCGCACGCGAGCTTATGTCACAGCTTGTAAGGTCAGTACATCCGGAAATGCTTTCTAGGGAGGTGCATGGCCTTGAGACGTTACCAGCTGCGCAAACGTGGATGGAAACTCCATTGCACTGACCGATTTTTATACGCATCCCGTCATAGGATAGTTCGATTCACAAACCCTGACACTTCCACCAATAGTTATTAGGCAAAACGTAGCTCGAGGCTCAACCAAATAACTTTGTACCATTGGGTAGAACATCATCTAGACGGTCACACAGCCTGTTACGAGCGGTCTCCTCTGAGGTTTTATTCAACCGCTGCTGTTTAGGTTTCCTTCGCATCGAGTGGTAATGTGCTTTGTAGTCAGCGAAAGCGTTGCGTGATCGGGAATTCGGTTCGTCGGTGGATATAAATGTGCATATTCTAGAAATATACCCTCGCCTGGCAAAATGCGGAGCAGGATAAAAACTAAATAAAACGCCCGCGCACATCAGTAACTATACGTGATCCCTCACAGCTGTTACCGCTTGATGACCGCTACCCAGAATTCACTGTTAATCACTGATGATTAAACTCACGAATTCTGCTGTGGGCCTCATAGCTCAGTTGGCTAGAGCGTTTGCTGTACTAAAGCCTTTCCCTTGCTGACATGGGTTAGAATGCCACCGAGGCCACCGAGTTTTTCACAAGTGGGTCAAATGAACTGGTGGTTTTGTTTGGTACCAACCACCGTCTAACAGGCCTGACTGTATGCAAATATTTGCCTATCCTACGATTACAGTTATCATCTGACTTCCGCATCCCGATCGCCTGACTTCAAAAAAAGGGTATTGTCGTAGAGACAACGGAGCATAGAACGCTCAAGTTCAATAGCTCCAGTTGGTCATCGCTAACGCGGTAACCCCCTAATTTGCTGCTCAGGCGCATTAACTGCGGATACCCAGCAGTTGTGATAACTTATGATATGTCATGAGTTCCACAGGAAATTCCCTGTAACGCAAAATCCATCCACGCTGGGTCCCTCGAGGTCTTACCATGTTAAAGAAACGACAGTTCTTAAAAGGAGGGCAGAGGATGGTTTATACAGTATTATTTACGAACATAAGTAATTAATTTTCCCAAAAACTGGAATTTCAGAAAATGAAAATGTTACGAATCACCTACTTAGGTCAAACTCTGAAAGAAGGGGACCGTTTTGTCTAGCCCGTTTGTGCCTTCACAGGGAGGAGAGTGTGCAGTGGACGCAGCGAAAGTCTATTATTACTATAAACTAATTCACTCGCAAGTCACCGTCCCTGCAATCACTACACCATGAGGCAGACGGCGGACCTGATCGGAATCGACGGTCGAACTGTTGTGTGACGGGTTTGTAATAATTGAACTGTGGATTAATGGCACGACTCAACACCAAAGGCTATGTGGTCGTCATCCAGCTGCTATCGCCTCAGTGATGACGATTTCTTCGACCAGAAGTTCAAACAGTAATATGCAAGTGTCTGCCAGAACAAGTAGAGTAAATAAAGTTGATGAAGTAGTTGGAGATATACGCAAACAGTACTGTAAAAATAAGGAGTTTTCCTGTGATTAAAAGAGGACGATCGCATAGTAAAAGGTTAAAAAATATCGCCTCGAAGGGGTATATACGGAGAAGCGGAAAACTGAAATAAAAGTTTCCTATTCAGTTACCATAATAAGAGATCTCCATCCCAATCTCGTACCCGAGATAAGTGTGTGAATGGGGAAAGAGGAGGGGGCAAACTTCGGCCCTCCTCGTTGGATGATCCAGTCGTAGACCATATAGCTATTGCAGTCTCACTCCCTACGCTTGTCGGACTTGTGGATTAAGACTGATTTCCTGGGGTACTTTCGTTATCATATAAAGCGATTGTAGCCGCCCCGTCGGCTGCAACGTTTATAGCACGGACCAAAATATAAAATTTTATCGAATTTTCGTATTTATTTTTACCTGTACCGTCTGTAGGTGGGCCAATCTTTCCGCAACTTCCTATATTTCAGGCAGACAAGGTTACTGATGAAGTCAAACAACATTCCACCGAAATGCTCGCGTGGGCCAGTGGCCCTGACTTAACGCTCCGTACATAGAAGCCCCTGGCGCTTTAAACGAAACGAGTCATGAGACAGGCATTTGATAAGATCCTGCATGGCGAAGCATTAGAACACCAAACACCTGCTGCGTTCTCTGGTACTGCAGATTATCCTAAAGGACACATATCGTTTCACCTTGTCTCTCATCCAGTTCATTTAAATTTTATTTGTTCCCTCCTTCTCAGTATTTTTCCTCTTTTCTCTAACGTAATCAACTTCTTCCTCCTTGCCACACTTTGTCGCTTCAGGGTTTTATTTCTAGTCTAATAAATTTCCTATTATTCTCTCTACCCTCCCCCAACCCAACAACCAAACTATAATTTATTCTCACCAGAAAGCAGCGCAAATTTCCATTCCTCCGGCAAAAGCAAACAACTCTGGCCTCATCGATTTTGCGTAAAGGTCCGGGTTACACCTGAAAGTCCCGGTCGCCATGCTAACAGCACGGAGGTAGTCTATGTACCGTCTCATGGGTGGTCTTTCGGTGGTTTTTGGTAGACAAGAGCATTGTGGTCCAAGGACTGGCAGACAAACGTCTCGCTGATAAAAATGCATAGCTCCTTCTGGTTGGTCGACCGAGGTCGCCGCGCAGTAGCATTAAACCCGACGTAATTAGGCCTTTGGGGGTAAAACCGGTTGTGCGCTTATGCAGTTTAGAGCACGCAATAGCCTTCTCACTTCAGGGACCTCTGTATTAAAGGAATAGATAGCTTTCGAATTCCCAAGCAACGAGCTCTCTTTTGCCCTTTTGTACTCCTTTTACCGTTGGAAACCGAGGCATTATTCACCTTTCATGATGATGATGAGTGAGGAGGAGGAGGAGGAGGAGGAGGATGAAAAGGAGGAGGAGGAGGAGGAGGAGGAGGAGGAGGAGGAGGAGGAAGAGGAGGAGGAGGAGGAGGAGGAGGAGGAGGAGGAGAGAGGAGGAGGAGGAGGAGGAGAGGAGGAGGAGGAGGAGGAGGAGGAGGAGGAGAGGAGGAGGAGGGAGGGAGGAGGAGGGAGGAGGAGGGAGGAGGAGGGAGGAGGAGGAGGAGGAGGAGGAGGAGGAGGAGGAGGAGGAGGAGGAGGAGAGGAGGAGGAGGAGGAGGAGGAGGAGGAGGAGGAGAAGGAGGAGGAGGAGGATAGAAAAAGCGACATCCACCGAAGAACAGTAAGAGCAGATAAAAGGAGACCTAGCCTGAAGGCAAGGGGGCATTCGTAGTCACACAGATGGAGGCCGAAGAATGCGGAACTTTGGAGTGAGAATGCCAAAAGGCTCTGGCACTTCACAGGGGACATGCTGATGGTCGGGGGCCAAGCTCTGTGTCGATGCCCTGGTCTCGAGGTTGGGGTGGGATCGAAAAAGGACGGCAACAACAGCCAGATTTTCTTGGCTAATTACGTTACGTAGGCAACACGTGTTGGATGGGTTCACTCCAGCACCGAGATGCCCTACGCATTTGACCCCGGTGTGGAGCACACTATCGGGTCATCGGGTCTGCTGCTCACCTAACATCACTCGTCAGAGGGGGGGAGAGGAGGGGGAAGGGGGGGGGAAGGGCAGGATTTGAAATGACGGGAAATTAGAAAGAAAAGACGGTGGGACGCATGAGGTTTGGGCACTTGTTCATCACTTCACCTTTGCGTTTTGTCCCCCTTCCCCGACCTCAAAGATTTCTGTTGGGGTGGCCTTGCCGCAGGGGGTGCAAGATTGTCATTTAGTCGTCAAGACAGAAACCATGCTTGCCGTCCTGGGCCTCTCATCAAGATTCGTTCCGACTGTGGCAGCGCGTCGGAGGTCTCGGAATGCACGACAAACTCACAAAAGGGTCTAGAATAGCTCGTAGGCATGGCTTGCTTAGGGTTTTATGTAGTTAGTAGGGCTGTGCGAGTAGCGTGACCCAAGTGTCAGTAAACTCACGGCTGCCTGAGGGGCCAGAGCTCTGGTTGTGTTATAACCGTCCCCTTGCTCCCAAGTTTCGAAAAACTGGGTAAAATGCATTTAAGGTAATGGTTTAACTTCCAGCGGGGAGTTTCGTTCGACAACTCGTGTCAAGTCTAGCAAACATGCGCCACTTTAAAATATATGTTTCTGCTCCTTGTGGGTGCAATTTTATTTCACCTTACCCAGTCTTGCTAGCTTCCGTTTGTCGTTCTGAATGGCAAATGTGCCTATAATTTGGAATAATTTGTAATACAAAAATATCGCCTGAAGTTTACAGACTGGTCATGCCTTCGCACCACCGATATTTTGCTTCAAAATTCATTTTTGTTGTGCAAGGTCCGAATGGGCTCTCTATGAGTTTTGACTCGTTTATTGACCAAATCCCACATGCCTTTACTTATAATTCCATGCGTCGAACGATCCTGTCGGAGACATTATTCGTCGGTTTGGCCAGCCCGTCCGTACGGAGCATGTGGATGACACAACCACTAGGCCTTTTAAAAAACTCCACACTATTCTGTCGTTGGTTGATGACTGAACAAGACCTCGGCATGATTCACGGCCCATGACAGACCAAACTCACTTGGTAGACCGAATTCCACTAACAAAATTTTTAAACCTTCTTTGCAATGCCTTCCAAAGCGTAGTGTCATCAGTTGACTGGTATGGTGCTACTCTTGTCTTGTTATCTCTCAAGTAACCGTACGTACTAGGTTTGCCTTGTTTTGACTGACTCATTCGATGTCATTATTTTGTTGCAATTTGGCTTCCAAATTAGATACTCCTCTGCAACTCTTTTCATCTCGGCTAGTAACTAACGCCAAAAGTTTCCTCGTTCTTTACCGTGGGAATTTCGCCAAAGCAAATGCTGAATATTTTGTTTGGTAATCAATTTCAAAATAAAGCCTTCTCTTCTTGAACAAGCGTCCTTTGCTGTTTAAACCCTCTTTTCTCCTCACTCGTGTCCCGTATCGTCACCTCACTCATTTCAACAGGACTCATCCATCTCCTTCTCCATCCTCCCTCCTCCTCCTCCTCCTCCTCATCCTCCTCTTCCTCCTCATCCTCCCTCCTTCCTCTCCTCCTCTTCCCTCATCCTCCTCCTCCTCCTCCTCCTCCTCCTCTCCTCCTCCCTCCTCCTCCTCCTCCTCCTCCTCCCTCCTCCTCCCTCCTCCTCCTCATAATCATCATCCCCATCATCCTCTCCTCCTCTCTCCTCATAATCATCATCAACCTCCTCCTCCTCCTCCTCCTCCCTCCTCCTCCTCCTCCTCCTCCTCCTCCTCCTCCTCCTCCTCCTCCCTCCTCCTCCTCCCTCCTCCTCCTCCTCCTCCTCCTCCTCCCTCCTCCTCCTCCTCCTCCTCCTCCTCCTCCTCCTCCTCCTCCCTCCTCATCCTCCTCCTCCCTCCTCATCCTCCTCCCTCCTCCCCATCATCATCATCATCATCATCATCATCCTCCTCATAATAATAATAATAATAATAATAATAATAATAATAATAATAATAATAATAATAATAATCATCATCATCATCATCCTCCTCCTCCTCATTATCATCCTCATGATCATCATCATCATCACCATCATCATCATCATCATCATCATCATCATCAATTAATCAATCACCACTTAAAGCAACTGCAGCAGCAGCAGGATCCTTCTCTTAATCTCCCATGCTTTCTAGCTCCGTTTCTGTTGATTAACTTCCCTTAAGCTGCCCCATGTGGGCTTTGCATGTCGCCTTCTCCCAACTGCCATCATCTCACGAATGTGAACCATCCACATAGCCAGCAGTTAGCCATCGCCCGTTTTAGCAAGCATACAAAACTTGCTATTTGGATGGGCTTGCGCCGCTTTGGTGAACTTCGCAGATCAAACCGCAGAGACTGCGAACAAGCGTCTGTCATGTGCATTGCCTGTCTGTTTTTTTACCGGCTTAATGCCCATTCAGGCGTCAGTCTGCTGAAGGGGACGCTGAATAAGTTGAAAACGGCAGCCACCGTCGTTTTCGGCTCGCTTTTTAGCGCGAGAAGAAAGAAATGCCACCCAAGGCGTCAGAGAAAACTAACGCCCGGAGCATTGGTCTTGATATGCATCGCCATTTACCGTACACACCTACGAAAAGTATAATTGGAATTTCACTCCGAATTAGCTGGTTTCGACTGATGAACATCCCGACTTACTCTCCGAAACGTCAGTTACCTACGACACGGTTCGGGTAATCCTTTCCTCTTTCTTCTACTGTCATACAAGATTCTTTTACCAAATGGTGTACAGACGAATAAAGTATTGCGAGAAACTGGTGCACAAGTCACTTAACCGTATCAATAGTCTTATAACAGAAATTATTCCCGCTATAACATCGATGCTTAACTCAAACGGGTAGGAAATTAGACTTGGCGACTCTAGCACGGAAGGCAGGCCAAACAAGAGCGTGTTGCTTTTAATTATGCACACCGCTGTTTGTCAGTAATAGCCTTGTAACTTCTGTCATCCTAAGTCTTCTAGGCAGTCTTCGATCGCCTCCTTCCGGCTTTCGTTTGGTGGTCCCTGGCCTCTTTCAGGTAATTTTCCAAAATTGGCCAACAGAACGAAATATTTCCTTGGCTATTTTAAATTTACCTCCTGCATGTTATAAGTACTGTTGCTCTCCGGCGATCCTCCATCTTTATCTGATGATATATTCGAGTGTGAGTTCGAAATGTCGAATTACGACAAAAATAGCGCTACGGTAATCATCGCGAAGTACCACCTACAACTCGTCCCTTCGTATGCATAGACACAGAGTTGAATTTTCAAAAGAGGACTTATCGAGTCAGACATTTGACCGGCAAATCACTTTCTAACAGGCTACAAGGAGGGAAAACATGTCGAGGATAAAACTATGACAAATCTAACGTGGTCATAAACCGAATGCTGTACTTTTAGGCATCTATCAGACTCGGGGTAGCTGAAGTTTGAATGGTTATCGAGTATGTGCCAGCAGCTTAGGGACCTTTAGGCTGGGACAGAAGGCAATTATGGCTTCGAGCTTTTCTATGATGTTATCACCTTCCGTGAGTAGACAGAAAAAGTGATTTGAGTTCTTCGTGCGATGAGCCAACTGCCAACATCAGGCGCTGCCACCAGTTCAGCAATATGAAAAGCGATTGAAGCATACTCTGTTTCGGTACGCTCGCAAAGAAAGTGGGGCTTACGAATGAGCACTGTGCTACCGAAATCGTGCCCACTATCCTGCAACTAGGATAGACCGGAGAATGCCCCCCCGGCCTACTGCAATAGCGAGGGCGTTGGCTGAGTATCAACTGACCCTGGCCTACGCTAACGGGGTAATGTCGGCTGATAACAAAAACAAGCACTCCCAGTCCTCCCAAGGGGCACTCTAGCCATAAATCATGATTCACACCCCGATCTTCGACCATGACGTCAACGCTAGCGCCGACGGCTGCCCAAACTGCAGCTATCCTGTCGACATTCACTGACATCGCTGAACTCATAGCTAACCCGGAATGGGGTTACATTGATTTCGTCCGTTAGATGGTCATACCTGCCTTTTATGGTTGCCGTTACTTCGTAAGTACAACTTCCTCCTCCTCATCCTCCTCCTCCTCCTCCCTCCTCCTCCTCCTCCTCCTCCTCCCTCCTCCTCCTCCTCCTCCTCCTCCCTCCTCCTCCTCCCCTCCTCCTCCTCCTCCTCCTCCTCCTCCTCCTCCTCCCTCCTCCTCCTCCTCCTCCTCCTCCTCCCTCCTCCTCCTCCCTCCTCCTCCTCCCTCCTCCCTCCCTCCTCCTCCTCCTCCTTCTCCTCCTCCTCCTCCTCCTCCTCCTCTTCCTCCCTCCTCCTCCTCCTCCTCCTCCTCCTCCTCCTCCTCCTCATCATCATCATCATCATCATCGTCGTCGTCATCATCATCATCCTCCTCATCATCAGCAACAGCAGCAGCAGCAGTAGCAAAAGCAGCAGAAGCAGTAGCAGCAGCATCATCGCCATAATAATGATAATAATAATAATAATAATAATAATAATCCTCATCATCATTATCAGCATAATAATAATAAAAAAAATAATAATAATAATAAAACATCATCATCATCATCATCATCATCATCAGCAGCAGCAGCAACAGCAGCAGGCGAAGGTACACTTAGCTGATTCGGTCTGGCAGGAGTTTATCGTAATCATCCCTCTGGGAGGATGATTTCTAGACTAAAAAACCGTTGGATCTGTTTTCGTTATGGTGGAATTTCCGCCAATATAGCCACCGCTATGCACAGATTTGCATGTATTCGACTTGTCAGACACCGTATCGTCGGCATCCCTCAGGGTCGGCAGTGCAGGTCTTTTGGTGGATTTATCGGTAGGCCTCCCCCCTCCCCGGGAGGACAAGGGAATGGGGAGCGCCTAAAATTCCGGAGTCTTTGCGACATCGTTCAGGGAAATGCTGCTTTGGGTTACGGTTTGGTTTAGGGTTAATATTAGGGCTTGGACTAGGGTAAGTGTTCAGGCCAGGACACATAAATATTTACCCTTTCCTACAAGTTAGGGCAAGACCATCTGTATGAGGTGGGAAGGTACCTATTACCGTGTTCTGCTGGGAGAGGGGAAGACGGGGGATGAAAGCTATTCCGACCGACTTATTAGGCTCCGGTTACAGGCAGTAGAAAGTGTCGGTTGAAAAAGCAGATAACGGATAAGCCTGTCTTGCTAAGCGTCTTCGCCTCTCCTGTTTATTTCATCCTCCAGGCAACACCAAGATACAATCATCCTTCGTGGCCATCAATCATCAGATCTGGTCGGGGGAAGTTTTAAGACGGAAAACCTGCCTCTTCTCTTGCCGCAGATTCAAAGCCTTGTGAATCACCACACGTTGAAAAAAAACGCAATTCTCGTCATTGCGCGAACTTCTTGAACGAAGATGGGCGGCCGGATGCACGCAGCGACCCCTTGTTGCCAGGGCCCAAAAGAAATCATCCTGACAGTCACAATCCTCACACATCGCTTGAATGAACACCGATCTTCAAGCCGATGTGGAATCCCCTCTCCCCCCACTCACCTCGGCCAGACTTTCGTGAAACGATTAGAACACCCACCAATCACCTGGCTGATCGGGTACCCATCACTTCCCCTCCCCCTGCGATCATCACTGGGTCGATCGGACAGCGGAGCATGAATGTCCTCGTTGTCAGCAGGTGAAATGGACGCCTCGAGTGCTTCGTCGGGCCCCGACCGACTATTACGTGCGTGCGGTCGAGTTGCTGTGGCAGCGTCATCTCCCGGCTGGCGCACGCTGATTGGAGCAGACGACAGTTTAACTTTCTGACCTAGCACCTGACTCCGCGTATCTCGAATAGATGCGAATGTTCGCATCCCAGGTGCGTGCATAAGTAAAGAAGAAGAAGAAGAAGAAGAAGAAGAAGAAGAAGAAGAAAAGAAAAAAGAAGAAGAAGAAGAAGAAGAAGAAGAAGAGAAGAAGAAGAAGGTTCTTCGCTCGCCAGAATCCGCGTATCTTGTTCACCTGAACCTGCGCATTGTTGATGGAATCTGTCGCAGGCGCTGTATACAGTTAGATACACAAGGCTGTATATTAACCATGCCAGTCGAAGGGAAATTACTATCGGCTATGATATCAGACGGGATTGGCTGGATTAAACCAAAGTACGAAGAGCCAAGTGGTGAGTCAAGGTTGGTAAGGACAAGTTCATCTGGTTTGAACTTTCCTGCTTGTGCGGAGTCCGTCAGAAACAAGCAAACGGCGGCAAATGACGCGGCACGCAAAGAGCAGTGTGTTCAAGAAGGAGACTTATTTTAAACTTTATCGCGTTTTTTAAGGCCTCCGGCTTCAACTAGCTGATGGTCAGTCTTGTACTCCGCCCATGTGAGGTACTTCGTGGTTGCCAATTTTAGGAACAACCCGTTTCACGAGGGTGTTTATGTCGCACATTTGAGTTGTTTTCACGTATACATAGTCCAGAACGCGCAACCTGTTGATTAGAAGTAAATGATTAGAACGCTCTGCTTCTAATCAACAACTCGCGGGTTCGAGCTTCGGGTGGCTGCTAATGGCTAATAAGCTAGACATGGCCATTCCACTCTCACCTGTCTTTGCTATCAATGTTCACCTACCTATAATACTAGCTGCTATGCGGCTGATGACGGGACTCCAGAATGAGCTCTACGACAGAACGGGACGAGTGGCCTCCGTAGCCGATCGGTCAGCATCCATCGACCAGTGTGAATATTCCCCATCTATAATGAGAAAACAACGAGCCCGCGACTCAATGGCTAGGGTTTCTAATCAACAGTTCGCGGTTTCGTGCCTCGAGTGGTGCACCACCTTGGGTTGGGTAGGGCTGGCTGATGATGGTTAATGAGTCCGAAATACTCATTCCAGTCTCCCTTCTCTTTGTCGGTAATGTCATTCTGCCCACGAGAAAAGGCAAGGAATGGAATATGCTGCGTAATACGAAGTTGTTTACCTGGACTAGCGAGTCTTTGAGGTTTCATGCACATTTACACATGATGGATAGAAGTTTTAAAAACTTCGAGTTTACTCCGTATACCCGGGATTTCTTACAGATGAATGCCCCGGAGCTGGACATGGAAGCACCCTAGGTTATGAGGACTTTTTGGTTACCTTTCAGTGAATACGCCAGGAGTCACGCGCTTTGGCACTTCTGGGAGGTCGCAGTTTCGTTGAACTCGTTTGATGAGAGTTCTCGCACGACTTCGTCTGTGCCAGAGCTAAGAATTTGTTGATCTGGCTGGCATAGATTGTATAAAGTACAGATAGTACACCGAGCACAAACAAATTACCACATGATTGCATACAAATGAAACAAAGCATTTTTTGGTAAGACCGACATGAGAGGGAGAGAGGCAAGGTAAGGGAGTAGGAATGCCCCCTCTTGTCAATACATATGACCTTCGGCACAATTCCATGAAGGGAACATCTTTCGAGTGACACTATAAATAGTGCGAGTAAGCAATGAAAGTAGTCACGGCATAGAGCAAAATAGAACACTTCGAGAAGGAAAGAAGAGGCATGAGAGACTGTGTGTGCACAAGAGACATGGCTGCCGATTAGCTGATCCCAGACTCAAATGCAGTACTTCTCGTCCTGCACTTTCGATCGGATTAGGTAGCCATGACAAGATATTATCAAACTGTAATGAGTTAATGCCCTCGGGTTGGTTGGACTCGGGCTTTTATATAAACATTTCAGTAAATTAATTTAAACTTCGCGGAAACCACTGTTTCTAGCAAAAAAATGGTTAAATGAAAGTTATGCCTACAGTGCCGATGAAGAGTAGGATATCCCATTTCTAGCTTATTAGATGTTGGCCGTCGGCCATTCCCTACTCCAGGTTTGTATGACATTTGCTTTGCACATTGACTCATTAAGCGACATATCCAACGCTCTGCCAATAAGCCACGGGCCGGTTGACCCGTCGTGTAAGATTGGGAATATGGTGTCACTGTATTCTACACATTTTATTAATCGACCTGCGAGGCGTTACTTTGCATACCAAGGCGTAAATGAACGAAGATGCTCTGTAACTTATCGCTTATCGGACTCACTCGCCCCGTTCCTCCCCAGGACTCAATCTCGGGCTCCGCCAGTGGCCGTACAGCGACTTGTATTATAGGCAGAAAAACATTACGGAAAAAGACTAGGGAAAGTGAAATGTCAGTTTCTGCTTTATTGGCCATCATCAGCCAGCCATACCCAACCACAGGCACAGCGGCGTCACCCAAGACTATCCTTCTCTTCCTTCCGTTCATCCAATAATGTGAAATCTCCTTCTGCCTAGCCTATGTGCAGCTGTTGGCGGGGCTTGAGAGTGAGCCCAAGGCTGAGCAGAGCGAATGAGTTCCGTTAGCGATCGGTGAGCGTTCGTCAACGATATTATGATTTTAAAAAAAACAGTCAGAACAATTGAAAACTGTTATAGGGAAGTCAGCAGGGTTCCACCAGACTATGATCTTTTACCGGACACTGAATCACAGACACACGTTGCCAATACGTTAAGGAACTTTACGCAGGTTCCTTAAACGACCAAAATTATTCAAATATTAACGAAAACGACATTTCCTGTTGTAAGTGATATCACCATTGTGTTCGCTTTTTGAAAGAACACGCTCAAGGTGCACATGAAAAAATGATCATCATCTTCTGTTCTATTTGGAAAAATTACAGAAGAAGGTATGATCAGAGTGTGGACGGTGGTGAAGAGATTGGTTGATTAAATGAGTCGACATTTGCAGTGACATGTGCCAGTGTGGTTCAGCTTATTACAAACCCAGTAGAAGTGTGGTTTCGGAACTTAAGATGATGGGTATGTTTAGGTTGGGGCACTGCCTCATTCTAGGTCTGGCTTTAGACATTTTTAAGCCAATCTGCATATATTTTGCCTGAAGTCATCTGTAATTCCGCAGCACATACTTCAGCACAGCGCCTAATAAGTGAGTGATTGATGTCTCGACAACGGTTAGTCCTATCAACATTTAATTTACCCTTTTCGGGGTGCAATGCATCTCATGACAGTCATTCAACGCCCTTAATCTCGGTAAATTAGATTATTTTTGAGTCTTTGGATGTCAGTGAATGGCCATCTACTGGTCTTTTTACCTTCCTGTTCCACATCGCTGACAGAAGTGCATGGGATTTGAGAGTTGGTATGTGTGGCATGATAATTTTCCGATGCATTGGATGTGCCAACAAATATAATACCAAATTATCGACCGTCGTTGCCGACAATATGCACCGTGTACTCTACAGCAGAATGGGCGCATGGATGGGTCCCTGGCACCTAATTTATTTTATAGGCCTGGGCCGTATCTACCGCAACTCCTGCGACCTCCACCTGTGCCCATCGTCGTTGCCAAAGAGACCAGAGTCGGGATAGGGCGCAGGTGCCTGGTGCGGTGGGAACTCGAACCTAAGCGTGCGAGTGACGTGTGTTATGGATGCGCATGCACACTAGCACCTGTCGTACCCTGACCTGGTTGCCGTAATGGTTCAACGAAGCTGACGCGTGGCCCGTTTCGGGGGTCAGATAAAGGACTAGAAAAAAATAAACGATCACAAACTATGACCCCGACTGATGACTATGTCATTTGCGGTCACCAAGATCCCCACAAATGCCCGCGTGACAACTAGTGTGCGAGCAAGGCATGTGTAAGATACTTGTTTTCAACTTCTTGAGAGTATTTCAGGAGCAAAACAGGTTGACAGGTTCGATATCTTCTGCCAAACCTTCGACAGGCTGTGTAAGGTTCAGTTTAGCGCTTTCATCTGCATGCATAGAAACTAAACTTACCAGATTACCTGCGTTAACCCCGCAACTTCGATTTCAGTCACTCTTTTTTACAACAGGGCCTACCGAGTGACCTCACCAGTTTTAGGTGTATTGTCTGAGGAATTTCTGCATGATTCTCAGACTAAACACCCATGGCGTTTTCCATACAATGTGTACTGCCTTACCCAAAAAATCACCAGGGATTACTTGAAATAATTATTTTTCTATGATAGTATTTGGATCATTACTTGCCATTTACCACAGAAAAGTCAGGTCATAATAAATTAGAATTTTTATTTTGTTTCAACAAAGCACAATTCAAAAACCTGCTGCCACCTCGGATAAAGCACACTCTGGAATAAAGACCCAAAAGGAGATGGTCAACTTCTGATGGGGATCCAAACATTACGGATCAAAGGGAGGCGGTATCACTGTAGTTAGTCAAATTTCGTAGTTGAAAAAGGCACTCTAGTTTGGGGTAGTTTACTACCTACTACTGTGAACTATTTCGAATTCCAACTAGGAATCCAGGGTATCCCATCCGCAAATAATGCATTTTAGGTCGTTCGGTCCAGGGGACCTCAGAATGTGCAGCTCCACGGTAGAGACCCTCCGCCTGACTGAATGCTGGAGATCAGTAAATTTCTTTTGAAAAAGATCTTTCGCCGGACAAACCTGTAAGGCAGGTGGAATCCCCGTAAGCTCACGAGTGTAAGGACTCACAGTCTCGTGACTTTGCCCTTCGAATTGAGGCACGGCTTTAGTAATCACACGAAACACAATGGTTCGTACTGCTAATCGGAGCGTGAAATATCATGCGGACAAAGCTGAACGGGTTTTAAATAAGTCTCCCCCTTCCGAGTTAAGTCGTGTGGCCACAGATGCCTAATCCCTCTGAGACGACCGGACCTAACAATGCACAGATCGCCAAATAGCGCACCTGGTTTTAGGGACAATTGGCAGTCCCAGAATAGACGCCATTTATATTGATTCAAATTATTCTAAATTCGGTAGGTATGTCTTGTATGGCAGCCTGAGCAGGCAAGGACATAAGAGTCGCCTTAACGGCTAAAATTAGGAGGGCCTTGCGGCAAATTTCAGTAAGGATAAATATACTACTGCCTTAATACTAACACTAACCCTAACATATAACTAAACTGTCACATTAATCTTAACCCTAGCCCTTCCCTAAACCTAAACCCTACAGGTTAACACGAGAATAATCTTAACACTTAGCTCTTGTTTTTCCGAAGACATCGTGATCTCTCAAACCTGCATTTCACCTGATTTTCGTGAAAACAAAACAATTTTTCGGTTCTCCGAAAGGATATATTCCACGTTTTTCCGGCTTATCTCAATGTTCCTTCATAGTTATGCGCAAAAAATGCTAAATCCTTTTATCCGTAGGTTTAAAGAGCGTAGGAAAATACCTGAATAGAAAGGAGCGTCGGATTTTGCCCCATATTACCTCGTTTTTCCCATCAATAAACCGACCTGAAGTGAACTCTTTATTAGTAAAAAACATTTTTGTGCATTAATTCAATACAAAAACAGAAATAGCACCTTAAACTGCGTGCCCTGCTACCACCTCAAATTCTGATATATACATTTCATGAGTTAGGCAATCTGTTATATATATATATATATATATATATATATATATATATATACTATATATATATATATATATATACATATAAGCCAGAAATGGCCATTCCAGTCTCCCCTTGTCTTTGTCGGTCATGTTATTCTGCATATGTACTTAGCTGCCTTACGGCTGCTGGCGGGGCTTGAGAGTTAGCCCCAAGGCACAACGGGACGAGTGAGTCCTGTAACCGATCGGTGAGCGCCCCATTACCAATGTCAATATTCCCGATCGAAACCGGCAAGACAACGAGCTCGTGGTGCAGTGGGTAGAGCGTTGGACTTCTGCCCAACAAGGTCGCGGAGTTCAAGGTTCGGCGCCACAGCGCCTGGGTTTGGGTATGGCTGGCTGATGACGGCTAATAAGCCAGAAATGGCCATTCCAGTCTCCCTTGTCTTTGTCGGTCATGTTATTCTGCATATGTACTTAGCTGCCTTACGGCTGCTGGCGGGGCTTGAGAGTTAGCCCCAAGGCACAACGGGACGAGTGAGTCCTGTAACCGATCGGTGAGCGCCCCATTACCAATATATATATTTATATAGGGGTTTTCAGCAGATTTAAACAATTCATTAGACCAAATTGTGACAAACTCGGTGACATCGATGGGATCCGAATCCAAAACAGCAAGGGGAAGGCTAACCTACAACGAACGCTCTAACCACCCCATCGGGAGCCATGAGTTTAATCAACATTGGGTCAAATTAATCACCCAGACTACAGCAACATAGGGAATCTCCCAACTCTGATACAATAAGCTGACTGCCCAAACAAAACTTCCCAATCAATCACTCTAGAATCCATCAAATGCCTACGAGACACAATTAGCAGAATTCGGTTCTAATCACACGGAAGCTGCCGAGTTTTTCACAATGAGGTCAAATGAATTAGTAAAATCTGGCAAAACTTCATACTCATTAGGTGCACTCGGCGGATTTTAGACTGATTGCTCAGGAAATTATGTTAGGGTAGTCAACTTACTCTATCGAAATATTCGGACGCTGTATATTGCAGTAGTTTGGACGGGTAACTTGACCCAAGCATGGTACGCAGGGCTCTCGGTTGGCCTCGTAGTTAAGGTGGTTAGAGCATTGGCAGTACTAAAGCCTTCCTCTTCCTGTCGCGGGGTTCGACTCCCACCGAGACCGCTGAGGTCAAATGAACATATTTCACGTCTGAATAAATACAATTTGCCTATGGTGGTCTGGCCATTGAATAGTAAAATGCTGACAAAGACTTGTACAGAAAAAAATCAGATGCATCTGGGATTGGGTATGACTGGCTGCTGATGGCTAATAAGTCAGGAACGGCCATTCCGGTCTCCCTGGTCTCTGTTGGTACCATCTCATCTATCAGAAGCTGTCGTATGGATGCCTTTTATAGCCACCTAAACAAGAAGCGGGAATAGGAACTGCCACACCCGCTTAACGTAGGTGGTTTAATGGTAAATTTAAGTAAGGCTAAATATACTACTGCCTTAAAACTGAACACTAACCCTAACATATAACTAAAATGCTAAATTAATCTTAACCCTAACCCTACCCTAAACTTAAACCCGAACTCTGAACTTAACCTCAAACTTAAATCTAACCCTAAACATAACTCTAACACTCACCTTAATCCTAAGCATAATTTCCTTGGAATTTAGCGCAAAGCCGCATGCATTGTGGGCGGTTCCTCCTTCCGTGTCCTGCAAAGGCGACCATACAAGTCATTTATCCGAAATTCTTGTGGATCACCAGTGGTTGGGGTACAGTAGATGTGTTATTTCGTGAAATTTTAAACGAAATGCTGAAATGTTTTTTTCGGTTCGAAAAGTTTGCTTAGATGGGGTTGTAATATTTATTAAAGTGTGATATAATCCCAAGATATTTCAATCGCGTCAGGATGCCTACTTTTGCAAAAATCTACTTTCAATAACTCCACTCTGGAAAATGAATACACAAGTAGTATGCGATTGACCATTAATTAATTTACTAGACCCTTATAAATCCAAATCTATTTTTTAAAACTTGCTTAAAAATCCTTTGATAGCTAATCACGTCAACTTCAGCCTTTATGCTCGAAGAAAGGCTCTCATTCGGTTGTAAAAAGTTTCACACTGTCATATTTTCTAAGATAGTGAAATGTCGCATGCAAAAGGCCATCAGCACTACGCGAGGTCTGCTTAACGCTATAGATGGAATATATGGTTTCCCATAGACGTAAAGCATGGAGCTTGTGAACTGAAAATCCTAAACACAAAGACAACGACAGATCGGGCTCAAATTTATTTGAGAATTAGCAAACTTTTTAAAACCTAAGCGTACCCTTCCTTTGACTGTTAAAAGTTGAAGAAGAAGAAGAAGAAGAAGAAGAAGAAGAAGAGAAGAAGAAGAAGAAGAAGAAGAAGAAGAAGAAAAAGAAGAAGACGAAGACGAAGGCTGTTCTACGAAATGAGCACAAGAGATTTTTTTGTCCTGGTAAACAGGACACAGGAGGAGGAACCATCCACAATGCACTTGGCTTTGCGCTAAATTCAAAGGAATTTAATATTAATATTTTAAACATTTTACGGCGTCTTAGTATTCGGAAAGCTGACTTTAATTAATGGGGTAACCAGGGCTATGTTTTTGAATATCCAATGTCTATAAATTTTTATACCTGGAAGTTGGGTTGAGTCGCAAATCTTGCGAGTGGTTATTATTCAAAACGCTATGTTTAAAAGTACTAGTACAAAGCAATAAAAGCTAGAAATGTACCTGACCATCTTAAATTTTAAATTTTAGTATGAAGCTTACTAAGGCGCACTTGCAATACTACTTATATGAGAAATAAAATTCGAATGTTCTCGCCTAGTTAATCTCCAGTCGCAATGTTTTTACCTAATTGGGATGATTTCACCTCCCCAAAAGCGGTTTTGGAAGTCTTCATGAAATGTATCCTGGGGCGCGTCTCCCATGGGCTATATTACACCTTCTGTGAACAGGACTAGCAAATTTTGTAGATTCGTAACAGAATGCAAAATGTACTGTTTCCTAATCGAATGTCTTTTTATATTTCCTGAGATCAATAACTGGCTGCATAAGGATGGCTTGGATCACTGAAGATGACATTAAAAGGAAGGCATTGCAACGTGAATCTCAGTTCTCAGAGGAAATTAGTTATCCATCAGCTGGAAATATTCCAAGGCTATCAGATTTATTGCAGTGAGAAATGCAAAGATAATAGACGGGGGCTTAACCGATCACTTTGAAGGACTCACTCGTCCTCCCGGCTCACCCTCGAGCCTCGTCATCAGTCGCACAGCGGCTAGTGATATAAGCAGAATAACATTACCGGCAAAGGCAAGGGAGAATATAATGGCCATTTCTGGTTTATTAGCCATCAGCAGCCAACCATAGTCAACCTCCATGTTCTGCAACAAATCCTGAGGCATGTACCCGCGACCTCTTGGTTAGATGTGTGAGGCCCGCGAAGACGGAGTCTCCTCGCTCTCTTCCCTCTCCCATGAACCATCGGGTGATTAAGATTTGCCACAGTACTTGACGCCAGGCCAACGTTTACTTCACAGACGTACCAAAAGCCTGCAAGGCAATATTTAGGATCGGATGAAGGCAATACAGTTACCCCAGTCTTCGTAGCTGGGCTGGGTGGGGACGACCGCCAGGTCAACCCGATCATGACTGTCTCTCTCTCTCTCTCTCTCTCTCTCTCTCTCTCTCTCTCTCTCTCTCTCTCTCTCTCTCTCTCTCTCTCTTTCTCTCTCTCTTTCTCTCTCTCTCTCTGCAAAGTACTAAAGACCCTTGTCTGCCCGACGATTGAGGCATAAGGTCCCACACCTACGTGTGCCATACGCCGATCATTCGGAAGTAATAAAGGTGAAAGATGTCATAGTGTCTGCATGGAGAAGGAGCCATCGTTGTCGGAATCTTAGTTTGTGAGAGGACGGAAGCATCCTGCCAAGTGGCAAACTTCCAAGGCCCGACATTTGGCTATCGGGGAAGGGAGGTAGGAGGTGAAGTAGGGTTCGGATCAGAAGAATAAAAGTCACCTCAGTGTGCGCTTTTATCTCCAATTCTTAGCAGCCAGTAGATCCTGACGGTTTTTCAAAATCAAAAATTGTCCTTTACAACAGGTATAAAGTTCGCAGACATAATTTGAGTTCAAGGAAGACTATTTTAGACAAACTTTCTATAAAATATATGCAAATTAAATAGGGAAAATTGCATACTATTTAAGTACGCATTGTTAAAAGGTATGATTTATGCCGATGGGCGAGAAGAAGCTCATTAAAAAGCCGGCATTATGGAGAGAGAGAGAGAGAGAGAGAGATCCATACTTTATTTTGAAAGTAAAATTCCAAAACTTTCAGCAAAAAATGTCCTCCATTCACCATTAACAAGATTTGAAACATAAAGCACACAACACCGGAAAGATCACAAATGAATGGCCGAAGAATGCATACATTGACATCATGAATAATCGTCCTTAAATGCGTCTCAAAATATTGAAAAAATTGGACTTCTTTCAAAACGGTGCCAGTGTCGTGCACTGATGACCTCATTTTGTTGAATTAACAAATGGGTTAAAAATTCGTTATATCATGGGTAAAATAGGCCAACCGACATGCATATAAGAGGATTTATATGCGAATGGAGAGCATAAAAGATGGCGGCTCAATTAAAAAGCCCGCTGAAATACTGGAATACGGTGCCAGACATAATTGAGTTCAAGGAAGACTGTTTTTAGACAAACTTTCTATAAAATATATGTAAATTAAATAGGGAAATTGCATACTATTTAAGTAGGCATTGTTACAAGTTATGATTTATGCCGATGGGCGAGAAGAAGCTCATTAAAAAGCCGGCATTATGGAGAGAGAGAGAGAGCCATACTTTATTTTGAAAGTAAAATTCCAAAACTTTCAGCAAAAAAATGTCCTACATTCACCATTAACAAGATTTGAAACATAAAGCACACAACACCGGAAGATCACAAATGAATGGCCGAAGAATGCATACATTGACATCATGAATAATCGTCCTTAAATGCATCTCAAAATATTGAAAAAATTGGACTTCTTTTAAAACGGTGCCAGCATCGTGCACTGATGACCTAATTTTGTTGAATTAACAAATAGGTTAAAAATTCGTTATAACATGGGTAAAAATAGGCCAACCGAAATGCATATAAGAGGATTTACATGCGAATGGAGAGCATAAAAGATGGCGGCTCAATTAAAAAGCCCGCTGAAATACTGGAATACGGTGCCAGACATAATTGAGTTCAAGGAAGACTTTTTTAGACAAACTTTCTATAAAATATATGTAAATTAAATAGGGAAATTGCATACTATTTAACTACGCATTGTTAAAAGGTATGATTTACGCCGATGGGCGAGAAGAAGCTCATTAAAAAGCCGGCATTATGGAGAGAGAGAGAGAGAGAGAGAGAGAGAGAGAGAGAGAGAGAGAGAGAGAGAGAGAGAGAGAGAGAGAGAGAGAGAGAGAGAGAGAGAGAGAGAGAGAGAGAGAGAGAGAGAGCCATACTTTATTTTGAAAGTAAAATTCCAAAAATTTCAGCAAAAAATGTCCTCCATTCATCATTAACAAGATTTGAAACATAAAGCATACAACACCGGAAGATCACAAATGAATGGCCGAAAAATGCATACATTGACATTATGAATAATCGTCCTTAAATGCGTCTCAAAATATTGAAAAAATTGGACTTCTTTCAAAACGGTGCCAGCGTCGTGCACTGATGACCTCATTTTGTTGAATTAACAAATAGGTTAAAAATCTACGTTATATCATGGGTAAAAATAGGCCAACCGACATGCATATAAGAGGATTTATATGCGAATGGAGACATAAAAGATGGCGGCTCAATTAAAAAGCCCGCTGAAATACTGGAATACGGTGCCGAGACATAATTGAGTTCAAGGAAGACTTTTTTAGACAAACTTTCTCTATAAAATATATGTAAAATTAAATAGGAAATTGCATACCATTTAACTACGCATTGTTAAAAGGTATGATTTACGCCGATGGGCGAGAAGAAGCTCACAGCCGGCATTATGATGGAGAGAGAGAGAGAGAGAGAGAGGAGAGAGAGAGAGAGAGAGAGAGAGAGAGAGAGAGAGAGAGAGAGAGAGAGAGAGAGAGAGAGAGAGAGAGAGAGAGAGAGAGAGAGAGAGAGAGAGAGAGAGAGAGAGAGAGAGAGAGAGAGAGAGAGAGAGAGAGAGAGAGAGAGAGAGAGAGAGAGAGAGAGAGAGAGAGAGAGAGAGAGAGAGAGAGAGAGAGAGAGAGAGAGAGAGAGAGAGAGAGAGAGCCATAATTTTTATTTTGAAAGTAAAATTCCAAAAATTTCAGCGCAAAAATGTCCTCCATTCATCATTAACAAGATTTGAAACATAAAGCATACAACACCGGAAGATCACAAAATGAATGGCCGAAAAATGCATACATTGACATTATGAATAATCGTCCTTAAATGCGTCTCAAAAATATTGAAAAATTGGACTTCTTTTCAAAACGGTGCCAGCGTCGTGCGCACTGATGACTCCCATTTTGTTGAATTAACAAATGGGTTAAAGAAAATTCGTTATAACATCGGTAAAAATAGGCCAACCGACATGCATATAAGAGGATTTATATGCGAATGGAGAGCATAAAAGATGGCGGCTCAATTAAAAAGCCCGCTGAAATACTGAAATACCTGGGAGATGGTGTTGCATGATAAGTACCACACCAACCCTACTTAAGAAAGCTTATCTCATTGAAGTCACATTTCAGTAATTCGGTTCACCTTTTACAAGATAGCACATCCGCCATGCATGTGCAGATAATTCAACGTCTGGCATTTATCTTTGTGTGGTGGGGGATGCGGCCTCCTATAACTGGGCTCTTCATCTGCACTTACAGTAGATTGCCTTCTCTTTAAGAACGGTCGTTGCTTTACTGCTTTAAAACTTATTTCACGTAAGAGGCCCTTTCTAGTGAAATCCATGAGACTTCTACTCTAAGCTCGGGCGCAAGCCTAAGGGTACTACTTTTATCTGACACATAAGCGCAGCAATTTTAGGTGACCTCACCTTTCAAATTTATCTGTATATCCCAATAAACCAGTTGTGAACAATTTGGCTGCCTGGGTGGGATTCGAGCCCTCGATAAAAAGGTCACGGGTTGAACGCAGCTAAGGTTCAGGCCATCTGAGTTACGAGGTCTCGATTGAAAACTGTGAGTCTACTCACAATCGCATTAAGTTACCTGCTCAGCGTACTGCAGTGTGCATGAAATCCACCTACTCTACTTATGTAAAACTCGGTGACCTCGATGAGCTTTAAAGCCACGATTTACTTCCAGACTTTCGGTCAGGGTCTCGTAGCAAAGGTGGTTATTTTTGCCTGTACTCAAGTACTATCCTTACAGTCGTGAGTTCGAACCCTACCCAGTTTACCGTGCGTCGCGCATTGGATCAGTAGAATTACTGGAATGTGTCAAAAGCTCTGTTCTTCCATGGCAGTCGTGATGAGGCATAGCCTTTAGGTAGCATGTGCGAAAAATAACTTGAAACAAGTGACGAATTTTTGCAAAAGCTTCCAAGCAAATTATATTTAACATTAAATGAGTCATCGTCTGAAAACTTTTCAGTTGCTCGCAGGAAAACGTGAGAGCTCCCAGTAACAAGGCATTGGCGGCGCGCATCTGAATAATGCAAAATTAAAAAACTGAATGTTCATTTGAATTACACCCCTCAGCTCGAGAACAAATACTGACCTTAAGAAGTCAGGTGCTCTTACTTGCGCAATTCATGGATCTCCATAAATGGGGAGTGGCCGTAAGGAAACAAGTGGGAAATTTAAAGGAGCGTGAAAAATGCGTAGGGTTGAAAACTGACGACCAACACTCGGGGTAGTCTTTTCATCAAAAACATGAACCCTTCGTCAGAACGTAGACAGTGAGGCAGAATTCAGGCAGCTCTTCGAAAATTCCAGACTGTTATTCACCCTCAACAGAAGGGAGCAAATACACTTGACTACTAGATCGTTGTTGGCTGTCTTAAGATTTTAAAGCTCGAGAAAAAGAGGCATTTAGTGGAATGCTTTCCGGTAGACAGAAAAATAACCACCCAACATACTGACATCACTTGAACGTGGCGACCTCCTACGCCACTCAAACTTCGCTGTTGATTGCTGTTCCTAATGCCCACAAGAACGGTATCAGCAGAATCGACCGCCAACAATGCCATCACCTTGATTCTTTTAAGTATTGATTAAACTAACCAAATTTTATAAATAATATTATTCTTTTATTACCGTATAAAATTATCAAATTTTCTTTTCTTTGGACTTATGCCGTACTCTGCCAAAGGTATCGTTTTCGGGGTAGCTACCCGAACGTCGACTAAACCACTGTAGTCCAGGCAAATGGATATGCGGACGCCCGCCCAGCGATCGGGCCTAGCAACAACGTAATCAGGAGTTCCGAGGAAGACAGTGACTATATCAGCCGTGTTAAGGGCACATTTTCGGCCAGGCGACGCCGTAGCTTCAGGGTCGCAGACTTCTACCATCTGCGCCTACATCAGCGCCCTGATCTCCTCTGAGGCCGCACCCGCAGTAATCTTTGTCTTAGTCTATCAGGTTCTGCCCTTGGCATGCGTGGTGCGCCACTTACAACAACAACGACTCCCAGTCGACACTTTAGGTCACCCAAGCTAAGATAGAATGAGACGCGGAAGTGAGTTATTTTACCGGTGTATGAGTACGCGATGAGGGGGTGGGGGATTCTGGGGCTCTGGGGGGCTTCTGGGGCTGGCAGTTGTCCGCCGCTCTACACCCATCATGCACACCCAGGTCTGAGCGTGCAGAGGTAGAAAAACCCAACCGGGGACTAAATCTTTGCAGTTTTCGTGTTTGAACCGGTTCTCAGCGCTACCCCTGGAGGCACCTGGACCGCGGTTTGGTGGGTAATTTGTCGGAGTAACGCCTCGTCATGGGGACGCTGTCACGCCACCGGTGGGCACCAGAGAGAGAGAGACCGCTCCCCCCAATGCTGAGCTGAAGGAGCGCCGGGGGGGGAAGGGGAAGTGGTAGTGGCAGTGGGTGTGATGGGAGTTAGAAAACCACGCATTTAACATATACAAAAGCACACACACTGACACCGGCCTTGCGGTTTGATGGCGTGGCCTTATTTCGATTTCTTGGGCCTTGTGTCTAGACGGCGCCAAGCCAACGCTAAAACCCAGTCGGTGGTCATAACCGGGTGTCGAGGGGTTGGGTGACTGACGCGCGCTGAAGTCGGGGAGGAAAGGGGGGGCGGGCGTTTAACGGACGAGTAGGTATGCTGAGCCGGGGGAGGCGAGTGAGAGCACAGAATTCCGCAACAGCTGATACCACAGATTGAGGTGGTGCGGTTCCACCACCCAGCTCGACCCCAACCCCATTAAAGGGATAATTGGCCGAGGCTTTTTGCGAGGCTAACTAAGTTGGCGGCAGACGAAGCACATCTCCTCAAATCCACCCCCTGCGCGTGACTACGTTTCAAGTACGGCCCCTGCATTCCGGAACATCCTTCCACCGTGTGAGGAAATACAGGAGGCGTACGGAATACCGTGGACGGGCATGGTCTTGCTCCCCAGAGTGCACGGATTTGAATCACCGAATTGCCCACCTTCCCTTGTGTGTTAAAAAGATAAAACGGTTTTATTGAGCGGGTTTTTGAAATTGAGCCGCCATTTTTCTTGCTTTCTATTCCCATTTAAATTTGTTTATATGTGCATCAGTTGACCTATTTCGCCCATCATATACCGATTTTTAACCCTATTAGTTTATTCGAACTATTGTACTTAGGTCACCAGCGCATGACTCTGGCAGTGTTTTGAAGGAAGTCCAATTTGATCTACATTTTGCCACTTCTGCAAGGAAGATTCTTCACGAGGTCGATAGTTGCAGTCTTCGACCATTCATGTGTGACCTTCCGCTGGTATGCGGTTTGCGTGTCCAATCTTATTAACTGTGAATAGAGGGCATTTTTGCAGAAAATGTTAGAATTATTCTTTCAAAAACAAAGCGTACCTATCTCTCTGCCTTTAACTGGTTGAAAAGCAAATGTGGAGTTCAGGCTTTACTTACTTATCATCCCTCTAGGTCGATGTTTAACTGGACAGTTTATATTGTCTCATTACTAGACAATTGCCGTACGCAGTTGAATAAGTGGTTACGAAATTCTATGACACCATTAAATCTCGAGCCATTCGTCACCTTGGCCTTGCGCTTGGGGGCGTCTGAGAGACAGAGTGAAAGTGAGTGAGTGAGAGAGAAAGAGAGGAGAGGCATACTTTTTAGCAAAATTTCCATTCGCCTTGGAAAAAAATTGGTAAGCAAAACAGATAACACCGGAAGATCACAAATGAATGGCCGAAAACGGAGACCGTTGATAGCAGGAAGAATTGTGGGCGAATAGGTCACAATATTTATGCTAGATATTACATTCAGCAAAGCGGATTCTAGACTGATTGCTGAGGAAATTATGTGTATCAAAATATTTGGACGCTGTATATTGCAGTATTCTGGACGGGTAACTTGACCCAAGCATGGTTAAACGCAGAGCTCTCGGTGGGCCTCGTAGTTCAGATGGTTAGAGCATTGGCAGTACTGAAGCCTTCCTCTTCCCGTCGCGGGGTTCGACTCCTACCGAGACCGCTGAGTCATTCACAATTAGGTCAAATGAGCATATTTCAAGTCCGAATAAATAAAATTTGCCTATGGTGGTCTGACCGTTGAATAGCAAAATGCTGACAAAGACTTGTACAGAAAAAAAATCAGATGCATCTGGGATTGGGTAGGACTGGCTGCTGATGGCTAATAAGCCAGAAATGACCATTCTGGTCTCTCTGGTCTCTGTTGGTAGCACCTCATCTATCAAAAACTGTGGTATGGATGCCTTTTATAGCCGCCTAAACAGGAAGCGTAAATTGGAACTGCCCCACCCGCTTAACGTAGGTGGTCTTACGGTAAATTTCAGTAAGGCTAAATATACTACCCTACCCTAAACTTAAACCCTACAGTTAACGCGATAATAACATCAATTAGGACCCTAACCTCAAACTTAAACCTAATCCTAACCCTCGCCTGACAGAGAATAACAGGTTGAGAGGCACTGAGGAACTTTGGTACGATGAATTCCTTATGACCTATCTGCAAGACGCAGTTTGTGGACTGTCTGTGCCGTACTCAAGCGCATGTTTGTGTTTCCAGTCCCAGCTGTTAGTCAGGGTTATGATAGGGTGAATAAAGGCAAAATAAGCTCAAAACAGAATATATAAATCTACCCATATTTTCTGTCATCTATCCTCTCTCTTCCTCTCTCTCTCTCTCTCGCTATATACAAGGCTCGGATCAGTTCGGCCAGGGCCAATACGGCAAACGAGCACACGGAACCGAGAGCCCACGCTCACGGAAAAGTGGGGTGGCGGCCGAAGGTCACATGACCAAAGTCAAACACTACCTCACCAACCCGTAAAACGGAGAACAACTCACGAGAGCAGCAACTGCTAGTCCGCTGATTGACGTGCCAACAGACACGCTGTCTTGCCTGAACCTACGACGGCTCCAAAGGGGAGAGCGGTCACGTGAGCCCGCCGGCGTTCAACCTCGGGGAGGTCAGCAGCGAACGGTCAGGTCAAAGGTCAAGCGTCCAACATGGATATAATACGAGGCACGCGGCAAGGCTGACTAACTCAAGACCACCAGGGGCAGCAAGCACTATGCTCTGATGATGGAAGCGAGAAGGCTTTCGAAACATTGAAATTTCGGGTCTGACCCTAAAAAGTCATGACCGGATCACCTGACTCCATGTCCCGCACAGCAATTATTTCCCCGATTATTATCTGGAGTCCATATACCTGAAACCGCATAGAGAACGCTGGCGTCCCACTGAGGAGCCGAACCCCTCGTTGCTGTCTCACGCAGCAGCTGAAACATCGGCGAAACACGTGTATGGGCTTTTAGCTAGTACCTATGTCGGAAGTAGGGGTGTAGGGGTACTAGTTAGGGGTAGCACCACACAGATAGCATTTGATCGCTCCATTTGTCTCGAATGCTCCTGTGACCGCCTCTAACTGGTACCCAACTCACACCTGTGGCTCCTTGAAGTTGGGTTCTTCCCAGCGGCCAAACCCCGGGCAACCGTCACGACCGGCGGGCTAAACCAGGTAAGGGTCTCCGGTGTTGTGTGTGCCTCCACACCCGGTATGTCTGACTCCCGAACTTCCACCTCCCCCTCTCAAAAAGTCCTACGAGGGGCGGCAGCAACCCGTAGGCAGCCCCAGACTAACTCGGGTCGTTCTCCCACTAAAAACAAATCCGTGACCCATAGTGGAGTTCAGCAGCCGTCTGGGATGTCGAGCAGTCCCTATTTAGGGACAGCACTGCTTGTCTCCTCGCTGAGGAAGGGGGCTAGAAAGGTGCCCTAAACAAATGCTGGTTTATCACGTCATCTGCAGCCGGCCACGGCTCGCAGATCGCAAAAAACGAGGTCGTAAAACTCAAACAAACAACAATACCCCCGTCCCCACCCCCCTCGCAATATCCTCCAGGCTGCTCGGGTGGAGTCCACTCACACTAGCAGCCTGGGAATATTCGTTCCTTTTTGAACAATCTAGGAGCAACCGGCCGGAACGGAGGACGGCGCTAGTCGCTCGGGAACTGGCGTGCTACAAGGTGGACATTGCTGGTCTCAGCGAGACCCTGATTCCCTGAGCAGGGTCAGCTGGA